>JYFJ02005370.1:0-60013 GCA_000934665.2 Catajapyx aquilonaris
GAGGACTAGAGGGGGCAAAACTCCTTAGAACCAGTCTCCTTGGGGGGAAAAAAAAGTTGGGAGCCAAGACCGGACAGTGTATCTCTTAGAAAACGATTGGAAAGCACGGTCCCAATTAACCACGATAATTAATCCGTTTCGAGTTGTACTGGCTCCTAAATTAATGAAAATGGTGCGCAGTCGGGTAGAAGGACATCAAAGAGCGACAAAATTTCCTAGATGTTTCAGGCTGGCAAAAGCATTGTTGACAAAGGTTGTATGCAAGACGTAGGTCAAACTGCATGCCTAGGCTATATTTATTCAGGAGTCTCAGGCATGCTCCAAAACCTGTCCGAATATTTGCAGTCCAGAATGGTCTCGAGAGAGTGGAAGAGAGAAACAAATGTCCAAGTTTATTCAGAGTAGGAGGTATAATCCAGAAGTCCGGTTCCCTTTTTTTTATGTCCCAGTATATAAGAGGAAGAAAGAAATAAAAAAAATGGTGGAGCGTCATGCAAGTTCATTACGGTGGTAACGTCGGTGTCGTGTCCCTCAGGAGCAATGAGATCTGTGCAACAAGCAGCCTATCACCGGCGAAAACTTTCCCGAAATTATTCATGCATTTTTCCGCCAAAATCTGCCATAATAAAAAAAGAGAGGACCGTTCTTTCAAACGCTTTCAAGAAACTTGGCGTCTTGAAGGAGTTGCTTTCTCAACAGAGTATCTCTTCACGATACTAATGAGGGCCAATTAAAACTGTAATCACATAGGGTACATAGCATTTCCCTTGATGCAATGGCTCTTAAAGCGTTAATCGGGCCTTATATCTTATACATCGCAACGCACGCGTTATTCCACTCAAATGAAGCGATTTCAGGCGTATTAACGTCAGCTCCACATTGCATTCAGCTTTTCAAGTGGCGTTAAGAGATCTTCGCTCAACCTCCTCAACTTTCAACGTTAAAGAGATGGAGAAATGCAAAAAAAAAAAAAAGGTATTATACAGATTTTCAATTTTTTTATTGAGGGGTCACTGGCTGTTAGGAATTCTGTTGCCAAATGACCCCGCACGCTTCGTAATAATTAAGGCGCGTTTACATGTGGGAGATTTGACTATCGAAGCCTTCGCCTAGGCTGAAATTAACAATCGATTTTCGCCTCAAACAATATTGGTTACTTGGATCACTCAGCCTCGGCGAAGAATTCGCTCGTCAAATCGCCCACATATAAACACACTTTTATTCGGCGTCCCGCTAGGGAGCGTTCAGAAACGGAAAACTGGTGGTGATTACAGACCCACGTAAGGTTGAAAATAATACAGGATGGGTGCATTTATGGCGTGCTGAGTGAAACTGAACAGACGGCTACTCTCGTCCGTATCTGTAAATTCGGTGAGCAGGAAAGGCCCATTTTGGATGTGATTTCATGTTTCTTGCTGATGGAATAAAACTGAATGTAGCATTAAAAAACTCCGGCGCTATGTAGTGCTGGAATGGACAAAGCCGGGGAATCAAGTACAGCCCCCGATTCGAGTAATGGCAGATTTTACAACAAGGGATCATATTATTGGTCAGTTTATAAGCTTAAGGCAGGAATAAAATTTTAACAAGAGAAATAAAACGGATTAATGGATTTTCAACACAGATGTAAACTGCGACGGTTCCATTTGTAAAGAATGCATAAAAGGCCGGAACGTAGCGTTTCCGAGCACAGAGATTTTAATTCAGTGTCCTATATGCGTAGCCACT
The DNA here is from genome assembly GCA_000934665.2 of Catajapyx aquilonaris. Classification (NCBI taxonomy): domain Eukaryota; kingdom Metazoa; phylum Arthropoda; class Diplura; order Dicellurata; family Japygidae; genus Catajapyx; species Catajapyx aquilonaris. Next base: position 1,729 of record JYFJ02005370.1, read on the forward strand.
GCAGGTTTTTGGGCGTTCGGTGAGCAGAGTATTATTGCGCATAAAACCGGCTGTCAAACACGTCCATGCAAAGAGGATGACAGAAAAAACACGCATAAAATCGGGTAAAAATCAACAAATGTGTCGCGAATCGGGGTCACCCAAAAACAATAGTTGGTACCCATCCAATGGACTCTCTCGGACACATTGAAGAGCATTAAACCCGTTACACGTCGAATTACGCCTCCAGGCATGATTGAAATACTTAAAATTAATTTCAGGCACGAAAGTGCCATTTTCGCCCATTACTTGATTCATACCCTGTCAGTCAACATTGGAGACAAGTTATGCAACTATTCACGGTGTAATGGATATGGCGACGAGCCGACCTGATAAAGCAATATGGCTGCTAACGGTTAACGGGTTTGCAGATTAATAGCTCTGGTTATTACGCCTCCTTACAACAAAATCAATTACGGCTCGCGTGCTTGCGTCCATAACCAAAGCATCAGTGTGAAGCTACCAGGTAAGTGTCCATTTTTTACACAAAAAAAACTTCATTAGTATGGGACCCAACACTATAGGTAAAAAGTCCATAAAGATATGCAGAGAAGTTTGAATTGCCGTGTGGATCACGACGATACATGTCTCATGCTTAGGTCAAAGGCAAAAGATCAATTCCCCTTTGTTTATAGGTGACGTGAAAATTTATCAACTGAACCCATGCGCTAATTCGAGTTTTAATGTCTTCTTTTATTGGCACCATATATAGACCATAAACGCATCTATGATGTCAGGCCCACAAGTGAACACTTTGTACTGATAAAAACGTTGTGATATGACTCTCTAGTTGAACCCGATGGAAACTATGAAGCAGAGGTATGAGGCGCTACAGGTCCAGGTAACCTAACAACGTTACTGACGCACTTCCTTTGAGGCATATTGAACCCATGTTTAGTCGCTTCACGGATGCCTGCTCCCAAAACTAGAGTTTCTGACCGCTTAAATAGGTACTCGTTTCACTAGCAATGTACACGATTCCAACCAGGTAGACAAAATCTTGGAAAGTGGAGGAACGCTTAGACTCTTAGAGCAACATTCCACTTTGCCCGAGTCAACAGCAATTTCCAGCTGAGCTCGCATCTTGTTCCACAAATGGCTTCCAGAAGGTGCGGCGGCAAAGTCTGCCGAGTCCAGCTGTATTTTAAATTATAGTTTTAAAAGTCTGTCCCCGGCATCCGATTCATTACTGGCTCTATTTTTCCTTCTTTTTATATTAATGGCGCCGGCGGCAGCCGGCGGATAAACACTCTCTTTATGTCCGGAGCACACAAGTAGATCACGTAGTTTGCTTTTATTGCCGTGTTAATATCGTCCATTGCTGACAGTAACAGGGGGCCAAGCATTCAGAACAGGTGTGTCCCATGAAAAGTGCGGGGCGCAATTTTCTCCTTGTTTGTTTCCGGCAATTAAAAAAGTTATCCCCACTTTATGTGCGGATAGACCAAAATTAACGAGCTTGGTTATGGTTCATTTAAGTTTAATAAGACACTAGGGTCGCGTCAAGTGCGACTTTGTACTCTTCTGTTCAAGGGCTTTCGTTCACTTCCCTATACCCCCCCCCCCCNCCCCCCCCCCCCAACCCTAGCACCCTTCTACCCCCAGAACCACACCAAAGTTACAGTCTCGTGTCCGGACTGCCATAGTGGCCCTTAGTTTCTCACCCACTCGGAAGTGGTAGAGTACCAGTTACTTTAATGTCCCGAGATCAAAAAGGTGGGTCAAGTTACATTTTTTGGCTAGTGTGTACATTGCAGAATTATTATTTTGCAGGTATGCTGTGAATTCATGCATATTATGGAATTCATATGTCCATATGCAGAAAGTGGACGTGCAGGTGCCGGAACGTTTCAGGGGGACATTTCAACCAAACACGAGCTGTAAAAAAATATAATTAAGATGGAAATGACTCTAGGCTAGCTCATTATTACACACAGACCTCCAAAAAAAAGTGGGCTGGTCCTGTTCAAAAAGTCGTTCGCACCGAATTAATAGGCCCATATCGCCACGATTCGTAATTATCCCTATAGTTTAATCCAATTTCACGGATAGTTGGCACCGTGTGACTGGAATAACTTGGTAGACTGTAATTGGAGTCAGGAGCGAGAGAAAAACGACCCAAACTCACCCACTTTTTTCCCCATTGCCCCAATAGCTCATCCAGTATTCCCACACACAAAAAACTCTAATATTTCTACCCCCACGTTATGATTTCATGGGTCAGATTTTGCAAAAAAAAAAAAACTATTTCTTGAACCGGGGTCATAGGTTGTGCAAAATTTCCTAATTGCGTCCCTGCACGTGCTACTACCCCTCGGGGGTAAAACATTTTACGATTTCCTGCATCGTGCAACAGCGCTAGAGCAAGCAAACCTAATCTATTACCACCTTGTCTTTGGGGCGCCGGCAGAATTGCAGTGTTTGCTTACGTGCGGCCTGATTAATTAAACCAGAAAATACAAGGCAAAAGTCTGGCAATTAGCCGTCGCCAACACCGAGGCTCTCGCTCCAAATTAGCGAGGGAAAAATGCGATATTTATGGCCCTGCAGCAGGTCTGTCCCCACACATAAGAGTATAGCTGGTACACCCATTTGGAGAGGGTAGGGCGTGGAAAACAAGCGAGTACTGACTGTAAAATATTGAGAGATTAGTGCGAATAAAATGGCCCCACCTTGGCCTTCTCAGGATGCCTATGGTCCAACATGATTTATCCGCAACACCTCGCCTAGCCACAATCCTCAAACGCACCTATTACTTTTGGAAATTGGCAAGGCTGGAACCAATTAGAGCAGGCCCCTAGTATTAATTCCATGATCCTCTCTGCTTGAATGAACGGGTGGGGAGGGTAGGATAGGCGGTGGAGGGAGGTTGAATAAAATAGGGGAGTCGGTGCCGGAACATTTCTCACACTAATAATCCGTGGAAGAACAAAGGGTGACACCTTTTCGCAGCCTGTACAATCAGAGCAAGTCGGCCATGATATCTGGCATTAACTTCCCATTATTACCCACACTGTGGAAGAAAAGCGTGATGTATGTACCTTCCTCTTAAAGTCGGGGTGTCTACTAAGGCATTCATAAATTCAGTATGGTGGTCGCTTGCTGCTGGGAAACACCCCTCCAAGAATTGAGGTCACGTGAAATTTCCAAAACTCTATTTCGAGCTAGCATTATTCTCTCCTTCCTCATTTAAATATACTGTAAGTCATATAAGGTATTTGCCAATCAAGCCACTCACTTCTGCCCAAATACCAACACCACTGTAATGGTAAATCAATATTTAATTTCTTCCCGGAGCTTATTAGAAACGTTCATATTTGACACTTACTTTAATAATCAAGTTTAGATTGCACCAGCTCTATTCTTCTTGAAAATCACTCCACGAGTTTCATTAAGGCCAAAATATCTATGCGCCATTGATCCAGAAGGTGATTTTTTTCTTCAAAAAAAAAAACCGTTTCTTATTCTTCCTTCGGTTCTAAAGACGCTCACTTCTAATAATATTGAATTGATGATATTGAGTAGTTGCACGAAAAGAAGGCTAGGCAAAACGTGCTTCACGGTCAGTTTCAATTAGAGACTTGCCTGCTGCTGCCTCAGCATGTGCTTTAAGAATAGGCAAACTTGCAAATTGAACTAAACTCTTTTAGACAGTCTCCTTTTTTCCCCTCTTCCCCACCCACTCTCCAAACACCATTCCCTCCTTCTCCCACGAAAAGAATGTAAATGAGCAGCCAAGATGAACAAAGCTGATGCGAGTGCAAATAAACCAGAGCCACGGGCTAAAACAGCAAACATGCATGAATACATTGCATAGCCTTTCTCATCAAAGCTTCCAAGCTGCTATATTGAAAAATAGTCTATCGATACAAGCCAGAGGCTTCGAATATGTTCAAAAGCTTCATTAGCTTCAGAAAATCAGGAAGGCATGCTCTGATCCCCATAGCGCCCTCCACCGTAAAGGCCTATAAGGATACTCCTTTAAAAGAGAGGTTAGAATCAAGGGACTAATCAACCTTCTTTGAACACTCCCGCGAGTTTAATAACCTTGTGCAAACCCTTCAGTTTGTTGCGAGCTCAGAGGAAATTACATTAAATTTGAGTTGACTCTTCTCTCCCAAGTTTTGGACTCCCATTTCTCACCAGGAAGAAAGTCTTGAAAATCATGCCAAATGCAGGCTTGCTGTCCTATTCGATTCAGTGGGTACAGTGACCATCTACCAATTCCAGGACGGGCTTTAAGCGCGTGATCAGAAGCAAGGGAAACTCGAAACATTGATTGTGATGAGTGGAGTGGCAAAAAGGTAATCGAGGGGGGCTGGTGGCGCAGGAGACTGATTATGCAAGGACAGATTCATTCTGAGGGACAGCGTTGCAACCCACTTCTCGCACCAGTACTTCACTCAATAGTATGGACAGACACGAGCGCAAATAATGCGGATACCATAGCCTATCAGAAGCCTATTGGCGTCTCTTGTGGTATCAAGCGCTCGGACGAACGCGGACGAAGGCTGACGAACGCTTCCGAACGCTGCCGATCGCTACCGAATGTTGCCGAATCTTGACAAGAATGCTGATTGCGTTCTACATGGTCACCAATTATTAGCTATAAAGAAGTAGGGAGGTATATGCATGTTCTAATCGAATTTTATTCTTACGCCCTGATAATCTGGCCAATATATGCAAAAACCTGCTTAAAATAATTCATAATATCCTCCTTCGCTCGTTGGATCAATTTTAAAGCGCCTCCAAGGTATTTTTCTTGAGCAAAACAGCAAGCAAAACAACTGAAAACGTAAACAATGGGGATCAGAGGTTTGGAGCCGCCCCTATGCCTAACGCTGACTGAAGTCAACCAGCAGTGACATATTTCTCCCCTCGGGGTCCAAGCAACAGAGAGGGGAAGGGGAGAAAAATCCATGAGTCTGTATGCTAAATAGCGAGGCATGGAACGATATTCCACCCACGACATGCTGGCGTTGTTGCTGTGAGCAATAAATAAATTACGGAGAGAAGGGCTGGCTCCCAAAATTTAGAGCCAAGCTCCGCTTATCCACATAATAGAAAGGGCAAACTAATAGACTTCGTCTAGGATAAGATTCCTTCTCAAGAAGCTGAGACAAAAAAAAGAAGCTATAGTGTGTGAAGATTACTCCCAAAATTACGATCTCAGTGAAAGAATTGCGGGTCGTTCTAAAAGCATCTGCTCATTCTCGCTGGGAAAATGGACATCCAGACAACGCCCAGCCATGATGAGAGTTACGACCATGTAATGGTGAGTAGTAGCCTGACAAGTTTCGCTCGTAAAAAAAACAGACCAAAAAAAAGAAGTCATCTCCAAAAAATTCGCACACCAGGTTTAGAACAAGCCACACAAAATCTTAGGCTCATTACGGGCCAGAGGTTATTACATTTAAAGTGCAAGAGGGGTGGGGTTGAATCCACGCAAAACGTTGTGTGCACTTGGAATTTGCATTACAGGTCTCGAGTCTGCACTTGCGCTAAAAGGAAAGGCCTATGGTACAAAGAACCCTCCTTCCTCCTTCCTCCTACCTGTTCGTTCATTATGCAAGTTGTGACATTTGGTAGACTGGAAGCATTGCAAGGACCGAGTGCGATAGTTGACTAGATTAGGGATGAAAAGTGCGGGGGTCTCCGCCGGGACAAGTTTGGGAGCCGAGTCGACTGCCCTCGCGTTCTGTACACACTGTCTCATTCCGGAGGAAAATTAGCCCAGCTTGGCTCCGCAGTGATTAGGAGGTGAGGGCTGAGGAAACTTCAACTCACGTTCTACCTTCATTCAATTATTTCTTGCCAGCATGCATGAAAATTTGAACGCTCTCGGCTTTTGCTTCTGTGCGCCGGGCGGCAAAGGCTGCTAGGCACTGGATTCAATTTGGCAGCTGGCAGCTGGGAAAAGTGTACAAGTTAAAAGCTTCTTCCAAGACGTCTTCATGCAGCTTTTTTGGGGGGAGGTAGAAGAAGCCTGGATCACATTCCTTGCTCTGAGTGATGTCTTACGCTTCAAGATACTGCGGCTAAAGATACCATGCCAACCAGTATGAACCAGAAGCATTCGCACCTTGGTAGCTACTGACTCTTATAGATATGACTAAAGGTGCGTTTACATGTGAGCGATTTGACTATCGAAATCTTCGCCGAATCTATTTTCGCCTAAAACAATATTGGGCTACTCTGCCTCGGCGAAGGCTTCGCTCGTCAAATCGCTCACATGTAAACGCACCGTAACTCGGATCGAGATTTGCGTGAAATGGGTATCGTGTGTTACGTCCACTGCTCTCTCCAGCGCCCAGATATACTGGGTGTTATAATGTGTGAAGTTTGTGTCAGTTTATAAGGATTACGCCCTCTCTCCCCTATACAGAAAGACAGCAAGAGAGATAAATCACACGACATTTCTTCCCCCCCCCCCNCCCCCCCCCCGCCCCCTTTTGCGGTGTCTGGAGACATGAGATAAGACGTCGAATAAGCCATGTGATCTACCTAGACACGTTTCGGTGAACAAAATTAATTGCATATCTAGCATGGTGAAGTGATATCTCTCACGTCAGCTTCATCAACGCTGGTAATTTGATAATTCTCGATTTGTGGTTAATTGCCGAGCATGTGGTAGTTCGCTTCATTATTCAGATATTCCTATTAGTTGTTATTGCTATTCTTTCTGGGGAAAAAGACCTTGAAGTGCCGATATTATTGAAGTTAACCATTATCATGAAGTAATTAAAGCAAGAAAGGCCCATGAGCTATTCCAGCATAAGGTAATTATGAGGAACAAATATTAATATGAAAATTAAATTGAGGTAGTGTTACTAGACATTTCAATGTAGGGGCTACTGCATATTCATTTTAATTATTGTACATTGCCTGTGTGTTTTTGCACATCAATGCTGACGTTGACAGTATTCCCTAAGGCAGTGTTAGACACGGAGATTCCAGGCAGAATGTTTCAAATATAGATTTAATAATACCAGTAATATCCTGCATTATTGTGTCAAAGTGACAAAATGAACAAAAGCAGCTTCAAATGCCGTCAAATAGAAATGCTCACTGTCACGGACATTTTGGGAATGTGCTAGTCATAAATGTTCTTGGACGTCGCGTTAAACGTCCAAAAAAATCCTGCCTACCTATTTGGACTGTGACAGGTACGCGTCACTATATATATAAACTGATGCGCGCCTGTTATGAATACGCACACGGTGACTACAAATGTCGAATAACAAAAATGACACTTACCTGGATAGTATATCATGCTTTTCCTGATGAAATGGTCAGTGTCAGGTATGAACAGGACGCACTCGAACTCCGTTCCGGGCTCCAAGTTCTTGTCGTAGAACACCCTCCAGAGAACCACGTCGTAGGCGCCGTTCCTCTCCGTTACGTGCATTGTGGCACCTTGTACGGCAGTGCTGAAAAGAAAAATATTTTTCCTCATCCGACTTCTTTTTTCCTTACACTCTCTTCTGACCGTGACACTGGACCTCAAAAAACGTCCCTTGAATAAGTCAAGACCTGAATCTCGCCTTGGAAACAATTCGGTCAGAGACACCCCCTCTTACATATGAAATAGGCCAAACCTGCAAGAGCGCTCTATTCGTCTCCTTCTAAAAATTCAACCCGAATTTCCTTCTTGTTTCACGTGATGTCCATAAAATGGAAGCCGGATTCCCATGAGATTTGCGAACTACTCTCGAGGGCACCTACTCCACAAAAAAAACTGGGGGCTGATAATGTTAGGGATTAGTAACTCAAACCTGGAAAAAAAATCACCTGGGTTGTTTTATAGACCTGCTTTCGATATCGGTTTCATCGCGGAAATTTTGGAACTCGCCTGAGGCTTCTGACAAAAAAAGTTACGTCCAGACGACGATTTGCATCAGTGTAATTCACGTCCCTAGTATCCAGATAATTTGGGTCCTATTCACACACCCATTTTTGGTGTGATGGTACTTACCGAAGATCATTATCAGGGCTGTGATACAACTCCACTTGGGGCGCCGGGTAAGCGCCGTCTGCCCTGCAGGTGATATTCACCGTATCATGGGTTGGTTTCCGCTGAGTCAATAAAAGACGTTTCTCCGGAGCTGAAACATAGGACCACATATGTAATTAGTACGTGCCTATCCAGTCCTCAATATAAAAGCAATTGCTGGAAAAGTTGAGTCACGACACTACCACCTAATGAGTTCCAAGCATTTCTCCAAATTATTTTGACAGCTGCAACATTTTGTACGGGGGGTGTATTTCATCGAGAAATTCCAGTACGTGTGTATCGCACGTGCAAGCCAAGCCAAAAAACAATTTGGAAACGTCCCTGGAATTCTTGAGTGGCAGGGCCTCGTCACGTACGAGGCATTTTTCTCGTTTAAAAAAAAAATCCAAGCCCGCCCCGAATCTCCAGGGCAAATTAAGTCGAGAAGAGAAGCGTCCAGTCGTAATAATGTGCAGATGAGGTCAATGTAAGTATGCAAATGCTGGAGGGAAAAGGAGGAGGGAGGAATGACGGATGGGGGGTGGGGGCCGAAAATGGCCAGGGAACAAGGGTAGAGGAGAAAAATGGAGGCGGGCTCGAGCTAACAGACGAAATATTGCGGTCTATTCCATTACCTTATTCCGCAGAGGCAGGCGCCCCCTGGCAAATGGACTCGACTCTACCTGTTACGGGAAGATATGGATGCTTCTCCGGCTCTCGTTCATCTACTGCATGGAAATGTTATGGGATTTCCCTCCTAATCCGAGCCCAAATGCACTTCTCATATTTTGTGCCATTCTCCTGCGCCCGAGCGAGAGAAGAGACTGGTTGTTAAGCGTAAGCCTACAGAATATGCGGAATGGCCTCCGTTCCAACCGCGGGTTTCTTTCACTTGGGAAAAGGTGGCAGCATATGCTGTGTGGGTGGAACCTACGTTTTTTCTGCTCTTCAAGATGATCCTTCGATCTAAATATTCGTATGGAAGCGGTATTGTGTGGAGCGAAATACTGGCCGTTTCGGGAATAGAACTTTGGTTGAGAGCATGACCAAATACTGGTGCTGCCTCTGTCTGCCGTTGGATCAAGTGACTGCAGTTTAGTAGGCCCCTAATAATATATCAACAAAGTATCTATTATAAATTTAATTCCGAGAGATGGCTTGGTAAAATTAAAATATTATGCAGCGGAATGTATTGCATTAGAGATGTACCGTCAAAAGTGGTGAGATTGTGCCAGGTGAGATGAGATTGTTCCATGGCATTTTTTAGACAATAGTGTGCACTACGGCTAATTTTACTGGTCATTGCCAGCCTTGACCATCTGAGTGTAGTGAAACATGCCTAAATTCGCCTGCTGCCAGTAAGGCGCACTTTTGGACAACAGTGCGCCCTACTGACGGTATAGCCTAAGTTTTGAACTGTATTAATAAATATTTATCCACGCAACTCTGTTATTAAAATAAAGACTGTTTTCCAAACATAACTATTCAGAATCAGTTATCAATAAAGTCAAAAATTATTGTTTATTCTACAGCTTGTCACCTGAACTATCGAGTCTACTTTCCTATACGACATATAAATCGACAATAGAGCGCTAATTTGTATTTCGCTTTGGTGGTAATGCCTATTTAAATTTTTCAGTGCACACTACTTTGCACAACAAATACATTAGCGACTGGAACTATGGTGATCAAAGCACTTTCTTGCACACAAGACTGACTGTATCAGGCAATTTAATATTGAAAATTTTGTCCACTAATTTACATCGCGCCACGAGTTAATGGGTAGAGTAGATTTTGTTGAAACATGGGCTAGACAAAAAAAAATCGTTATCGGCTGACAGTACGGTTGAAAAGCCCGTAATCGGTAAAACCACAACATCCGATCCCATGCAAAAGTCAGGCTTCGGCCAAGAAAAATACCGGCAAGCTAAATACACCAAGTCCATCCCCATCTAACCCAACTGTTTCCACTCTATTTAAAACGCCACGTGGAAAGTTCGCCTTTAAACTTTGGTGGAAGTATGGTAGGGGGGAATGGGGAGAGTGGGGGTGCTAGAAGTTTTAAAAAAAGAAAAAAAAAGAAAAAAAGAGAGAAAAAACATGGCTTGGCCTGAGTCCAACCCAGTTGAATGAGCGGCAAAGCTATTTGGAGCGCTCCCTTCTTGGGGTTCTGTGATACTTTGCCGAGGTCCCCACAGCTTGCCACGCTCTCTCGATGACGTTCAAAATGGATCCTGTCACCACCGCCAAATTCGCCAGGGGAAATAATGAGGGATTTTTCCTCCCTTGCAAAAACCCCCCTAGTTCCTCCCAGGCACAATGTACCCTCTCCTTGCCCATACCCAGGAAAAGCTCAAAACAGACGAGTTACACTCATTTAATCCCTGGTCATCTTCAAAGTATTGCCTCATAGCCATCTACACGAAGAATCCCTCCCATGAACCAAACCGTGGTTGATGCATCTTAAATTAGAGAGAAAATTGCGTAACGATTCGTAACTGAATACATGTAATTAAGGTGAGTTACCGGAGGCAATCCAATATCCTGGAAATATCGGACCTACCGCAAGTTTCACGCTGATTATCCTTGCTCTCTCACAAAATTTGTGTCGAAAGTATTGAACAACAGAAACTGGGTTAGAGTTGAGGTGGACTGGTTTGCGTGGATAATAATCTCCAGTACCTAAGCAGACCATCTTTCCGGTTCGAGCCCAAGTTTTGAAGAAGTGTGACTCAAAGGCAAGGGAAAAGTTTCTCGCGGCACAACTTTTGTATGAAGATGCAGAAGTTTGCTGGAGTATCAGAGCGTGGCCAACTCGACTCCAACAGTCAGTCAAGTCAGTTCGAGCCTGAATGAGTGTCAATGGAAGGCCATCTCCCTAAAGGTCTTACAACTAGAAGCAAAGTAGCACGCTCTCCGGAACGACGTCAAGCTCTAGTTTGATGAAAAGTTTAGTCTGCATGCAAGAAGGCAGAAACCCAGTGGTGTTCATGCCTCAAGGATATGCACACTGCACATACGCACTCACCAGACACATCAATTGGCTAAACTGGCGCCAACAATTTGATTGATATTTTACTAACATTTCCTACGTCACCGCCGGGTTTGAAAGGACCAAAAGTGTTCACACTGTCATTTTCTATCCGCTCTGTCCGTGGGCAGAGGCTGTGCCTGAGGGAATGAACCTACATACTACACACTAAGCGACAATCCGTGTCTCCGCACTGCTCTTCCCACACCCACTCTGACTGCCCATTATCCGCGTGCGTTACCAGGTACGTTTTTTATCACCTGAGACCACGGCTCTCACGCATCGATGCGCAAGGTATTTGTAAAAACTGGAGCGATGGTATCAGCAAAAACTGGCCTTCGTTTTTTTTTTTAACCAGTCTGGTTTCCGATAACGTCACGTCATCCCCGAGAGCCTTGCTTACAAACCGGGGGTTCCCCGACTTGGACTCTAATGAGTTGGGTGGTTAGCATTGTGTGAACAGGGGCGTGGCATTCTTCTTGTGTGTGAGGGGAGATGAGGAGAGAGGAAGGGAAGGGGGGGGGGGGCTATCTTTACATTGCCAAACCACTGCCCGCTAATTGAAACAACTGCTCGGATCAACTTTGGGTTGGGAATCGCCATTTCCGTTTGAATGGCGAGAATGGTCAACCGCGATTAGGTCGCTTCGATTAATGCGGCTTTGTTTGTTGAACAAAACAGGTAGGCGAGCCGGGGCCGGTTTCCAGCTGATGGAAACTTTTGTCCCGTTGGCACACAATGGTGTGAAAGGGAACGTTGCCAGTCGCCAGTACAATTATATCCTTCATCGAATCAGTCAAAAAACACTGACAAATACCCGGCCACTCCACTCTTCACGCACAGGCACAAATGCTGCTGACCGCATACTTAGGCGCCAAATTATTGCAATATGCATTTTTTTGCCCCCAAGCTGGGGGGGTTCAAAATGTGGCAATCACGCTAGGAGTATGCAATAATTCTAAATATGGCGCCATACTGTGCCCTTTCCCCTCCCTTTCACTCCCATGTCATTTCGTTTCGTAGATATAGAGTCAGCCTATTTAATCATCGCGATATAGCCGGCCTCCGCACGCACAATTTGGTGACGCCGGCTAATGGAGTGTTAATGGTATACGTTACGATACAAGTTACGAGCCAGGCATCAGTCATTATGCATGCATAGATGGGTGGCCAAAATGTGAAAAATACCTGTCGTAAGCGAAGCCGGATGGTGAGTTATGGGCTCTGAGGGAGGTAAAAATGCATTCCCAAATTATTCGGCCCTGAGAGAAAAGAGGTGTGGCTTTCAGAGACTGCAATAGACGTTCGCTAACAATCCACTCCTGCGTATGTGTGTGCACTATAGGAAATTTCACGCACCAATGCTCAGATGTAATATTTTTTACAATTAGCTGAGGCAAAATTATTCAACATTTAGCTGATTATATGGCTTGCGTGCCTAATGGAGCTGACTCACTTGAGGATATCAGGGCAAGATCAGATAATAACTCTTGATATCACCAGCATTTTCATAAGGTGAAATAATCGCATTATGACTGATCCAGTGCATGTCAAAGCTCCACCAGTATTTTTGGTCATCCAGGATGGGCACACGAGTAATTAATTAATATTTCAATTTGTCCAAATATTCTGGAACCCGAGATTTTCAATTTTAATAATCGAATAGTCTTACATATTAGGGAGTTTTTAAGGGACTTAGCCTATTGGTATGAAAATAAGTTGCACTTTGTCTAAGGAATGTAGTACTGTACAAAACCACTATTCTCCTCTTTGGCAATAATGCAGCAATGAAATTTGAAACTCTGCCAGTAATAATATTTAAAACTGTTTCATCTTTACACCATTGTGTAATACTGTACAGTAGGCCTACTCTCCTATCAACATTTACATGTTGAATTTATTTACGACGTACAAACATTTTCATGTTAACCAATTTGGAGACCCGCAACCACGAAATCTTTTGTAATATTAATACGAGACCCCCACTCGTGTTGAGTTTCATCAACACATAGTACTGTAATACTGTACTTGTTCCACCTCCGCCCACAATTGTCCGTCTGATATACTCTGCCCACCACGAAGTCTGTTGGCTGCATATATCCCAGCACACCGCGTCTAGACTAGTCATCTGTAATTAATGCCCCTTTGGCTTCATTTGTCTGCGTGGCACGCAATATTGTTGCAGTAATTGGCTCCTGATGACGTCACTTTCCAGCAATTCCCGCATGCGAAATCGTGTTTCAATCACGGTTATCGTTTAAGCAAATAATAGTGTGGTCGTTACAAAGCAGGTGTTACAGTAACAATGAAGCTTTCTTTTGAGTTCCACTGCTCTGTTCCAACAGACCACAGAGATTTAAATGCGGAATATCAGCAGAAATCCGATTGGGAGTTATGAACAAATAACAGATTTATAATGCCACTCAGCTCGATTCCCAGCACCGTATTAATTAAGCATGATGATGTTTAATGAGCTCTGTAGCATTCCCAGGCCTCTGAATTGCCAAACATTTTAGTACTGTAGAATAATGATAGACAATATACACATTGTTCATGGTTCTGGGTAAACCCGTAAGTTGGTATTTTTATTCTAGTTTTTGATTGGTAGAGTGCTGATGGTTGCATACAGCCAGAGGGTATGGCTACTTTTGACCGACCTTTTTTCGCGAGGCTTATTAGTTTATACAAGGTGATTCCGGTAACGTTGGCAAAAATCACAGGGTGGGTAGAGGGCCCATATCCAAGTATTTTGAGCTTCTGTACTCATGTCCGGAAATGCCCCCGTACGGGGGTATGGAGCCCGTTTCCACCTTTGGTCTGTTTCATGACTGCCATCTCCGTGAAACAGCGTTGGCTGACCATAGGCTAATTAAATCCTCCGTTTGGCACTTGACATTCGCAATTGTTTTGAATGTTTTCTCCTTCGTCGTCTACCCCACACACGACACACCTGATGAACGCAACTTCGAGTACGTTGGGTTGCCTACCCACCATGCTCGCACCAGGTGCAACAGACCAAAGGTGGAAACGGCCGTACCCCCGCACGGGGGCATTTCCGGACATGGGTACCGAAGCTCAAAATACTTGCCTATGGGGCCTCTACCCACCCTGTGATTTTTGCCAAAGTTACCTGAATCACTCTGCATAATGCCTGTATTTGAGATACAGCCATGTGTTTCAGACAGGAATTTTAATTCAAAATCCGGATAAAAGGAGTTTAAGATCTGCAATAATGATAATAAAACATGCAATGTTGTCACATGATATTCTACAATGTCTCCTTCCGGAAATCCCTCTTTTGCCACTTCTAACAAGAGTCTTAAATCTCAGAGGATTATTATACTGTATAGCCTATACATTTCATCTAATCATAAAGTCCCCCTGAGTCTGAGGTTTCTTTACAGTTGTGATATATCCGACTTATTCATAATAATTTAATTGTGACATGTAGTGTACTGTACAGGCGTATGGTTCATGTAGCGTGCCTATCTGTCACTCAATAAATTTCCAATTGAAACATGGTTAAAATTTTCTCACGGTACAGTTACAGTACAGTGAAGCCATCTTTCAAGCCACATGTCAGATTTTTAGATTTACAGATATTCCAATTCGGATTTTCTGAAACCCTGTCACATTATAAACTCACATGCAGTATTATGTGGTGGAAAATGTAATAAAGCTTCTCCAATGCTATCCAGTCTGTATGAATCCAGATTTAAAGGTTAATGAGGCACTGCCCAGCACATCGTGATTTATTACAATCTGGATGGTTTTGTGCATATTCATTTTGACATTAATCGTAAAATTTTCATTAGTTTTGTTTTGATAGAATTAGTATGCACTGCTCTAATAGTGAAATTCATAGGTCTCATCAGAATAGTTTCCTGAACACACGAATGGCACCTGAGTAATGGTAATTTTACTGGGTGCGCCAAAGCGACAATGACATTTAGTTAAAATTTCACCAAGTGCTTGCAGCCTATTCCTTTCAAGAGTAGGATTGACCATTCCATGATTCCATGGCCTGTTGTTGCAACCTCTTAACGTGCAAGTGGAGTTTACATTTGTGCAAAATCCATCCTCGTGCATGTCATTCCGTTCCAGAAATTCACGATACCGTACTAGAAAATAATAGCTATTTTTGTGGGTGAAAAGAGGGGTGGAGGAGGTGAGCTGGGGGGAGGTGGGGTGGCTTACGTGCTTCACGGGTTATTATCAGTGCAAAGCCAGTGATTCACGTGCCACCTGTCGTTTCATATGCTGTTGACAGGCTGTCATTTTGAAAATGCATGGCTTCATTATAGCCTGACACGGACATCAGTATGTTGTGCCTAAATACACAGTAGCGCTGAAAATCACTTTCGCCTCTGCTAGGCTTTTCCATTCCCACGGACAAACACTAGGGTGATTAATAATAACAATTAACAAGGCTCAAAGAGCACTTGCACCTCTGTTTCACCACATCCGCACTGAATGTGAAGAGACTTGTCGTGTCCCCCCCATACTCCCTCCCTCCCCCATACTAAATCACGAAAGGATCCCCACATTTCATGCAGATGGAGCACTCATATTATCGTGGGGGGCACCATTTCATTTATTTATGTACGATTGTATGGGATGGCGGGTGGTTCGTTATTCACACGTCACATTTTAGAGCTCGCCCTATTATGAAAATGGGGGCAAAATGTAGCCTGACCACATGAATACTGTAGCAAGATAAGCATACACTGTACTATAATAGAGTATGCCTACAAAATTGGGCAAAAACCTGGCCAAACTCCACCAGTAGAAGTATTGCATGTACACATTTTGAAGAAAATTAGTTATGCCCTTCACTGGGTAGCTCAGTGTGCGACGCATCCACCAGTAGAAGAATGGTAAAATTTTGACCCAAAATGTTAAAATTTTCATCAATTGTGATAGCTTTTATCTTACAAAATATGATCTTCTTTTGGCTCTCCTGTAAAATTACCTTTTTGTGACATAGCCTACAATACTTCTACTGGTGGAGTGCGCAGGCTTACCTTAGCCCGATTTGTATTCAATCTCATGCATATAGAGCTGCTTTTAACATTGTAAATCTAATCATTGTAAATAAAGCCGTCTGTGAGTCTGTCTGTCTGCCTCTCTCTCCGCCTGCCAACCGTCATTTGCCTGGCATCTGTGCCCCACCCCCAGGCCGGGAGAGGATGGAGGTGTTGGAGTAGCAGGACCACAGATGGCATTGGTGGCCGGACACACAGAAAGACCGACAGTTGACGGGGGTTCTGGCAGGTGTTTTCCCTTCATTCATTTCTTCCCGGGCAACGCCGGGTGCCGCAGCTAGTATAGAAAAAAAAACCACTTAGCTGGTCTTTTTATGAGGTCGGTGGCGGGAATAAGTTGCCTCTAACTCTAATTTTCTTGCACACGGAAATGTGCTTTTAACAAGACATGTCAAGCCGATTCTTCGTCGATTTCCCATGAGAATCTATAGTACAGGAAAACTGGTTTTTCTATCCTTTCTTACACCACAACGATCCTCATTTTCAGAACCGGATTTTGACAACGCATTTGCAAACAAATCTTTCCTCCCTCAAGAGATAAGCTCTTCACGAGTACTGCGTGCACTTTGTATTTTGGCGCGAGGGAGGGGGGGAGGGGTTTGAGTTCCTTCCGGAGCCATTTTGTGGTTTCCCATTTCGGAATCGGCCCGTATTGAGCACTTTGTGCTAATCCGCTCGTCTCTCACTAATTCCAGGAAGTTATTACCACGAAAGGATCAAAATCCATTCTTCTCGTAACAAACGTTTGCAAATTTAATTATGGAACAGGCCCCCCCGTTTTTTTTTTTTTAAACGCCGCTTCGTTCCTCTAAAAAAATAGTCGTTTGATCGCATCCTGTCACTCTTTCATCCCTGCCAACTTTTTCGCTCTGGGTGTAATCTTTCTCTTCCACAAACGCGGCCCACCCTCTACCTCCCAACAGCCCACCCTACCTCACCCATAAAATCCCGTTACGTTCTCTCGCTCTCTTTCCTCGTTCGGTTCCACTACGGTCGGTAGATGACAAGATTGCGAATTTACTGCTCCGTCTTCCTGAAATTGGAAGGTTTGACTAGTAGGGGGGTCGAAAATATCGAAAGAGGCATTACAGTAGGTTTGGACCAGGCCTGAGGGGGCCCGAATTGAGGAGGGGGGGGACCTAAAAAATAAAAAAAACAAATGAAATATTGTGGGGGGTATATAAATTCTTTTTTGGAGGGTAGTTGTGACATTCAGGTATTTCACAGAAACGGTTTTGAGGCCTCCTTTTCGTGGCTTATCGTACCTCCGTCCTGGCGGAAAATCTCCCCCAATGATTTCCAATAACAACCTCCGTGAGCTGCCAAGCCTCTTCCCCACACCCTCCTCCTCCTCCTCAACCCTTACCCCCCCACCTCCCTACCCCAACCTAGCAATACTATAGTGTCATAAAAGCCGCGGCCAGAAGCAGTCAAATGGCGGGATCATTGACATTCTCAATAATCGTCGGGGGCTCCGTATGCCAGGATCCATCAGAAAGCCTGCCCTCCTCCTCCCCCTAGCCCTGAATAATCCATTTAGAGTTTCACAGGCCGTAGGACACGCTGCCAGCTCTGAGATGCTGCTGCTCACACTCACCACCCAAAATTATTCAAAGCAGCGACAACAAAAGTACTGATTTATAGGGTGTATGTGATATAAGGGGGAATATGATTGGATCTTGGATAGGGTGACGCCATGTCGTATTTTCCGCACAGATTTTTACTGTCACTGGTCGGATGAATATATGACGTTCATGGATTGTAATATTATTGCTAGATTTTTTTTTTTTTTGCAGGGAATCAGTGACAAATTCTAGGGCTGGCCAAAATTTGTTGTGGGTGACTGCAAGGATTCGCATCAATTTCGTCTTGGCATAGGACGTAAAAAATTTTCCTCATGCTTGCATAACTTTATAGTACACCCGTTAGCAATATGGGACTAACCCACATTATTAGCTACGTTGCTCCCGTTACATGACTGGCACCTATCGTAACCACATGCTTCTGCACAGAAGAGCAGGATTCTAGTTGCCTGATTGAGGCTATTCTGCCATTTATCAAGCAACGTTTTGTGGTGTAATAACTCCTAGCTTCCCGGTGTAAGTTGCAACGCAATTATCACCTAATGGCCATGTTATGCCACAACAATAATTGAAATCCCCCATGCACAAGAAGCGTCAGATTTACCCCTTTTTTCAAGCATAAAACCTCCCGATGCCGCCCACTTATACCACATTTGTTGCAGCTATTAGCGCTAATGGCAGCTCTTGTTGTAACAAAATAACGGCAATTTCTTAATTAATCACCAGCAGAGCTCCCCCCGTTTTTCCCACCCCACCCCCCAAAAAAATCCCCACATCTTGATTAACATGAGTGCTGGTTCCATACTTCTAATGAGAATTTTGACTCGTATTCCCCTGCCAACTCACCGAAAACGATCATAGTGGCCGACATGTGGTGCTCGTCCTGAAAAGTAGCCACGTGGCATTGGTACTCCCCGCTGAGCTGCGTGGTCGGCTGCATGATCTGCAACGCTCGGTGCATTTGGTACTTGTCGTCTGATGCTCGGTACGTCAGGTTCAGCTTGCCCTGCAGCACATCCGAGGCCTGGGGCTTGGTTGGTGGAATCCATTGGTAGATGACTCGGTCGTTCAACAGCCATTGGAGCACCAGCCATTTCTTTTCGGTCTCATTCAACGAGTACTCACAATCCAGCACCACGGATTCTTCTGTACCATTCTTGATCACCGAAGGGATTGTCACTCGTTTGATTTTGACGCCGCTCGCACCTGAAAAGAGTGAAAATTGGGGGGCTAGAGCCATGGCTTATTGGAAGGGGGGGGGGGGAGGGGGTTGGGTCGATTGGAGGTTTGCAGTATTGAGGGAACCAAGCAATGGATCGAAAATTGGCGTTGTGGAGTCGTTAGATTAGGTGTGGCTAGCTCGGACTTGGTGTTCGTATTGGATGACCCAGACGATGTTCAGCTATATGTTCCGATCACACTTATACTTCGACCCGTTATAAGTAAGGTGGGGGTATATACACTGTGACGAAGGTAATTCCATATTTTCTAGCCACAGAAACAGTAGTCTGGCGAGTGGGCACAGTGTACGAGTGTACAGCGTACGAGTGTACGAGTGTACTCGTACACTCGTACGTATGTTCGATTTGTTGTCACTAAGCTGCTTATAACTTCGTAGTTACTTTTAATGACACGGGAATTTTAAAACGCAGACTTTATAAACCACCCCTTAAGTTAAGCAGTTTTGTGACTCACATGTTAGGCGAGGTTTGAATAGCCCGCTTCCTTCTTATACAGAGAAGCCTACCACACCTGCTCCGAGGAATGGGAAAACAAGTTATGTTGCATTATCGTAACTGGCAACGACATGAAGAAGTTTCTGGAAAAGCGGAGGCGGTTTGCTAACTAAGGACGTTCTAACCAAATTAGGAGACAAATTTATCTTCGCGGCGAATTTTCCCGTTCCGCCCGAGCACTCGGGACTTATAGATTAGGAGAAGCTTGATTTATTTCATCAGGAACCCAGCGGCAGAGAACCGTTTCATTACTTGGAGGATTAGTTGACTGTCAAATGTCAAAATGGCATTTGCGTACACTGGATTGCCAACAGAGTGGAAGTTCCGTATTTTTCTGATGAACAGTAATGAAAAATTAGATATATTTTCCTTTCGTGTGTGACCAAATGATATGCTGAAGGTTAGGGAACAACATTATACTGCTCCCCGGGAAGTTCAGAATCGATGAGAGGGAATTCCGCAAGGTATGTGAAGAGCTCAAAGGATTCACAGTTATGTCAGAAATGGAATCCTATAGGCTACCATCCTATTCATTCATATTGGATCTTGGGGAATGGGGGAGGAGTGGAGACAACACTGATATTATTTTGTTTGCTACTCTGATCTGCTGCAGAAAAATCAGTACCGTAGTTGGTTATGTATTGCTTCAGAATTCAATATGGAACCTATATGGTATATCTGATCATTAGCGGACATTTTCGTAAATCCCTCCAAATTACGGCTAATTTCAACTTATGCAGGCTACGGTATTTCATAAATGTTAGAAAACGAAATATGACGTTTATTTGCTTGCACCTGTCAGAAATTACAGAGCTAACCTGTAGCTGTTCTCACTGCTGAAATCTATACTGTATAACAGTCACAAAGTAATAGCCTATAGCAGCGTAGTTTCACTAATACATTGCCATATCACAGTGAAGTTTGAAACAGAATAATATAAAACTCTGTGTGATAGTATACGAGATGTAACCTTGCTTTAACAATATTACTGTAATTTGCCTGTAGCAAAAGTGGCCCACACAATGAATTAACTCTTGAATATTTGCTATAACAAAAAAAGTTACGCACTAGTCTGCCAAGGTCGTACATTTATTGCTTAGAGCATTGTGCTTGATGATCATCCTTTAGTAATTCTGTACAGCAGGCTTTGAAGGACTTACTCAGTAATATTGAAGTTTAAAAACAATCATACCGAATGTAATGGCTGCAAAAGGCTAATCATATTAACTTTTTTTTTTGAAAATGCTACTCGTTTGCACTGCACCGCCAGCAATTCTAATCTGGCATTTAATAACCATCCTCGCTAATCTAATTTAAAAGTTTAAAATACTTGCGCAAAGTTGGACTGTTTTTTCGCATTTAAAAAGGCTGCGGACCTCAGCTCTCCATACACTCGACTTAGTTTGCATACTCATGTTTATTCTGCTAATTTTACACAAGTGTTGGTCGGGAAGGGGTGAGGGCATGCGTAAAATGAAGGGGGGGTTGAGGGGGAACTCCTCTAATGTTCGTGAAAAAGGTAAAGGAACCCCCTTCGGCCGGTTGCCCTTACAACACCCAGTGTTACAAATAAGGAAAAGGGGCTTGGCACAGGATACATCTACTTGTTGCACTGCTCCGAACACTCCCCACCGCCTCACATTCCCCTCAATCTTTTTTTATGTGTGGTCGACATTCTCATGGTCGGTAGTGAACCGGAAGTCCCCATTGCGAGGGCGTCGTCTAGCTCATTGTCCCATTCTGCCCACCGCCCTTGGACCCCCCTCTGCAGCATCCACTCTTTGTCTGCGCCTATGCCATTCCATTTCGCATTGCGCACCGCCAAACTCCTGCTGTCGTCACGTCCCCCTGTCCTCTAACTTCAGCTCAACTTTTCCTTTAATTACACCCCCCCCCCACCTCACCACCACTTCTCAAGTTGTTGTACTTTTAATTTAAATTAGCATTCCTTGATGCAATTATGCAGGCTTTACCCTACCCGACGGATTTGCTGACTTGTTCAAACCGGCGCCCAATTTTTGGCAGTTTGGGCGGGAAAAGCCGTTTCTTCACAGTAGGACAGCTCTTGGCATCCGGGGATTTTTAGGAGCGGCCGGACGCATACAAGACGCGTGCAGGGAAAAACTGGGGATGGCTCACTGTTTAATTATCCTGCGTGAGTGGAGGGTCCCCTGAGTGCTAGCTTTTGCCGAAATTGTGGTTGGCCCCGTAGCAGCTGCGTTCCCCCAACCCCTCATTATATCAGGTCTGGTTATGGAGATGACGGAGAGGCGTTGGGACATTCCAGACAAGAGATGTTCCCTCTGCGGTCGCATTGTTCGTGAGGCATCGCCAGCTCGGCAAGACAGCAAAGGCAGCAGCAGTGGGGGAGGGAGCTGGAAGCAAGGGAAGGTTGGCGGGGGGGGGAGGGAAGGGGGGACCGTCCGATTTACCTTCTTTTGTTCTCTTACAATGCTGCCACCAAACCATGACAGCTCTCCCAAAGTTGACGGCGGTGGGGGCTGCCTAGAATTCGGGTCTTCCCGCGCTCAACCCCCTCAGTACACCCTCTGATACCCCATCGATCCAAAGTCAAGTCTCGATACATCATCCTGTTCTTCTCGGCTCGCATATTAGTGATGGCTACAATGGTGCTACCCTTACATGTATAAACGGCATGGCATTACTCATGGTAGAGTACGGTGGGTTGGTGCTGTCCATTTGTGCCTTGAGGAGAGGGAGATGCGTCAAAGTGGGCCTGGTGTAAGTGGCTATGGTGGGTGGTGATCAATGCTGGCCTTTATGCTTCTGTGCCTTATGTGTAGTGAGAGTACAACTATATGGCAGCGGAAAGGCCACCCTGCCTTCTGAACCATTTCTGTTTCAAAAGCTATGATGATATGTTCGTTCTTGATTATTTTGACCTCCTTCTCTTCTGTTCAATTTACTTAGTGGTCGCACATTCATAATAATGTTGCGCAATCACTAATTATAGCAAGTGCCTTACAGGGTCATTTACACTCAATAAAATTGTTCCAAAGACAACTACATGCATTATGAAGCAACAGATGTTCAGGCCACTACAAAATATTGCGATTGTTTTGGGCAGATCCGTATAAGAAATGTGGTTATGATACATAAAATTTAAACCCCTCCTCAATATTATGGCAGATTCCACCAATGCACATTTCAATTTCATATCTGAAAAACATTTCAGGAATGAACTAAATCATGTCCCACATTACATTTGACAACAACCTGTTCCTTATAGGCAGCCAGTACTGAGTTGGCAGAACATGCTTACTACATTATCATCTGTATTTATGTTAATAATTATTCCAACAGATGTCTCCAATGACTTTCCTCCCCTTTATAAGACTGCCTGTGTGGGTAACCCATTCCTCTTTCGTATAATAACGGAGCAACACAGCGTGAGGCACCAACACAAGAGGCCACTTCACATCAGTACAGTTGGGCGTAAAGAATTTATTCCTGTCCAACACTGCTCGTTTCCCCCGGATTGCATTGTTTGCAGACAGCATTCGGGCAGGCTGCTGCAATAACATACATCGCGCCGACATTTTCTCCGTATCAGAATAAAGGGAACTTGTCCGCATACAAAACAGAACATTCAGCCTCCCACCCCCACCTTCTGAAACCATAGCTACATCCCCAACCCCCCATTTATTTTTTCCCCCTCCATGCCCTACCTCCCTTTTGCTCCGAGCACGATGGTGCAGGGTAAACATGTTTGTTGACCTTTATGTCTGTTACATACATCGCAAGGATCCGGGAGCTAGAGAGCGCATTGCGACCAAGTACGTTGCATGAGGTTCGGCCTTGCTCTCCCGAAAAACAGAAGAAAAAATTCATTATTCACAAACACTGCAAAGTGTCTACCAGGCTGGGCCACTATAAGCGTCAGACCCTGGCTTGGGGAATTACACTGTACAACTGGAGGATATTACCTGACATTTTGGGCTGGTATAAATAATTACTGCCTTAACCTTGATTTAAACTTGCATGTCCCTGCAAAAATTAGAGTACAGAGAGTCTTCCTATGTGTGTATTGACCAAATAGCAAAATAGCGGGTAGAAGGCAAAAATGCTGCTATTTGAAGAGTGCATATCGTCGAGATGCTTTATTACGATAAATATGAGTTTGTAAACAGGGCATGGTTCCATCTGGCCCCTTGTCGCTGATTGCAGGTTCACGCCAGCTTTGTGTTGTCTAGAGGCAACAATGGTCCGGAGGGGCCCAGAGAAAATTTCCACAGGTGGTCGCTGGGTTGGGAAATTGCAATCTGAGACAAGGAGAGGGCCCAGCTGGAGTCTGGATAATTTCGGAGGCCTCAATCCGGCCCCCGATTTGGAAGCAGGGCCCGGAGATTAGTGAGGAAAGGGGGAGGTAGAGAAGGAAAGCTCGTATGTCCTGCCTCTTGATGCTTTGCTTCCCGGAGAGAGAGAACAAAGGAACCAGAGGAAGGAGGAACTTGGCTAAATAGAATTAGGTCGAGAAGAGATGCTCCCTTCCCAGAGAAGTCCTTAATTTGACCTAATTTTGGTTCCTACTCCCCCAACTCGGAGCCAACTTCGTCTTCAATTTTCTCACAGTTTCAGCTGGAATCCTTCCTCCATCTCCTCCACCCCCCACAAGCTCGTGCCCGTGTCTAATCAAGTAAGACGAGGAGTGCTCGGAGCAACATCAGTGGCGCAGGCAAATGACACTTGGCGGCTTCACTCTGCATCGATCTCCCTGTGTTTTGTTAATACCATTAAGACTCCTAATTCCTCATCCCCCCACTGCCCTTGTCCCCCTCCCATGCACCTACTCGAGGCTACTCAGTTGGGACCATACTATGTGGGTCTGGCCAGAGGGAAGCAAGTATGAGGCTATCAAATTGGAACAAGCTAGGCGTTTCTAGGGGACTTGTATGAGGGAATTCAACTGGGACGGGCTGCGGGTCTATAGCTAGGGGGCCGTGCATGAGGACATATTCAGTTGGATGGGCTATACTGCATGGTTTAAGGGCGATGTACTCTTAATTCGTACCACAACTTTGTGTTCAAGTTTGACTGGGTTAAAAATGTTGGAGAATTCCAGAGGATCCATGGGGGTATTCAGTCGAGTAGGCCTGGCTAGGATGTCACAGGCAGCCATTACAAGATGGATGCCGGTGCGGTTTGCGCGCAGGAATCGGCCCATTCCCCGAATAAACTGCGAGCGGCACAAGCGTAGTGATTCATGTCGGAATATTCGTTTCGGATTTACTGCGCACTGGATAATTTAAACGGCCGCGGTTCTGATATCGAAATAGGCGCGCTATTTGCACAGACGGGGCCCATGCGAGTCTGCGGTTTTGCAGATGGAAAAGCAATGATACAAGCATTATTGATGTTTACAATTTGCTAACGTGGCTCCTGTACAGTGTACCAGCTTTCACTGTAAATTTTAGCGCGCTAAAGCGCATCCCGTGTACTGAACCGAGGTAATATGAACGTCATTTTTCTCCCATATAACTGTTCCAGGCAGGAGAGTAATTACTCAGTCTAGCGATTTGCAAATCGAGCGCTATTAGCATCGTAAAAGCAAGTCTGCCGCCCCGAAATGAGCAGCATCTATTACCATACTGTGGCAAAGTTCTACTGATGTAAGGCTGATGTACAGTACATTTATTTAATTTTTTTTTGCTTCCCTTCCTTTCCCGAGAGCTATACTGCATAATGTACTACTACTATACGTGCTTCCACCATCAACCATCTCAATTCAAGAAACGTTCATTTGCGTAGGCCTACAGTACAGCGTGTAAAGAAAAGGTTAGCACCAGGTCTAGCATTATTATTTGGGCTCTTGTCTGTACTGCTAACAGCGGCTATAAATTACTGCGTCGCTTTTAAGCTCTTTAGGGCAAGCTTTTATGCACGGTAAATCGGAGACGGCAACCTTTTTACTGCACCCGTAATTCACACGCTAAACTCCTTTTTTTCATTGCACCCCCCCCCCCCNAGGTACGAGTGACGCGATCACGCTTACTTCATGAGTTATACTTTTACGAATTTTTAACGCGTATTTATGCGTGAGGATATGCGTCACCGAAAGTGACACATTGGTATGAGTGATGTGATCACGCTTGGTATAAGCGTTGTTTTTTTGCATCGATTTCACGCTTATTTATGCGTCAAAAGTTTTAGAGTGTACAATTGCATGACTGCTGGCCATTGAAATTCACTACAACGTACTACAACAGGTAGGCCGTATACTATGTCAAGCATCGATGTTGTTTTTCTCTCACACTTTACTTGTATATAACAATACATATTTTATTCTTGTTTCGCAGGGTTGTGGTCCATGCAAACCACCTGTAATACAGCTAGCCTCAACCGAGGCTCACATAGAACTTATTACAAGCAATCCACTCACCCTACCAAACATCACAACTCCATCTACTGGGGATGTCACGAAGTGTATTAAAATGGCCGCAGATGAACCAGAATTTTTTAATCCCACCTGCTGACACATAACAATGGCATTTTCACACCTCGTCCAGCAGCCAATAATGTAGTGCCCTTCATGTCAGAAGGATAAAGCTGTGTAATAAGCCAATAGCTTCATTCACATGATATGTGCCAAACTGGGCCTACTGTTGTGTCAGCAAGAATTAAACCCGAGATTCTCATCGCGATCACTGCACACAGCGCACACGGGATGAATTAAAAACGAGTTTATTACACTACGGGGTCTCGTATTTGAGTGTGGGGGGGGGGGGNTAAAACCCGGGTAGCATATATTTTGCTCATTGTCGAAAAATATTGGCGGCTTTGCACTCATCCCTCCCAGCGTGGCCGATTACCACATTTACCTCGCATTGTGTGCACAGTCCCCGTTTTAGTCAACACCAGCCTTCTGGCCCTCTACATTATACATTTCTATGCCTATCTCGTGATCCTGGGACACACTTTCATCCAATTAACTCACGGATAATAAATCATCAGGACTAATCCTAACTTCGCCATAAGAAACACTTTGCAGACCACTTTAACTGGCGTTTAAAAAAAATGAAGGAGAAGGATTTATTTTGACCAAATGCAGCGACCCTGTCAGGAAAGTCACGGAAGCTGTAAAACGCGTTTTTTTCTCTCTCTCTACCCTTTGCGTTTTTATATCCCCACCCTTTCCGGTACTGTGCTCTGGATAATTACGTGGTTTGGCTTCGCAAACACACTCTAAAGTGTATGGCAGTGTGTCGAGTTCCGCTTGATCAGTGCAAAATAATGCACATTCTCTTAGCTGGAGTCATTACGTGTAAAGAAGCTTTATCTATCATCACGAAAACCTGGGAAGGGGGGAAAAAACGTTACATGAAATATTGAACGTCAACGGTCACCATTGTAAATGTGTCAAGCATGATCACGGACAAAATGCATTTCTCAATACCAACTTGTTCTGATGACAGGCCTTTACCATCCCTTCTTGCCGTTATCAAACTTAAAAAAGGAGGGACAATGAAAGGTCGTGACATTGTAGTACAATATTTTGTATGCAAATTGAAACGTCATGGCCTCCACAAGAGTGCTCTGCAAAATATATTTATAAATAATAGATTAGTTTCGCCGACATTCACAAGTGTTGCTGTGCTAAACAGTAAGTGTGTCAAACAGGAGATGTCCGGGAGACCTCCCCGGGGAATTTTTTCGCCATTGCAAACGCCGTTGTTTATCGACTTTCCCGCACGGTTTTCCCCCAGTCTTTGCAATACGACGCCGTAACTTTAAGCCTCGCATGTGGCATTAAAAATATAATTACTCTCACCAGATTTTAATTATTGTGGAATGATCAAATGACTCGTTAGGAATAACCTATAGGACCTTGTTACGGTTTAACAGCCCTCATAAAATAATTATGCTGGTCCAAGGACTGTATAAAATTAATTCCATTATTTGCATTTCATAAACTTGATGCGTTGCCCCTAGTCAGCTAAAGCACCGTAACAAAATGCACTTCCACTGTTAATTATTATTGGCATCACCGTAGGCCTGTGTATGAAGGGGTGGTGTAGTGGTGAGAGCCATAGCCTTCCACTTCTAAAGCCCACAGTTCTATCCCCGGGTCGGACAGAAGATTTACTCATGCGGAAAGATCTTCGATGGGTTTTACCCATGTTTGCGTGGGTATTCTCGGGGTACTACTATTTCCTTCCCTTATATAATAATATAATTATAATAATTTGTACCCCGTGCTAGAGCCATGGGCCCTCTTAGGGGGATGGGATACCACCATAATTATGTTTTTATCAGGAACTCTTACTTTCGTTTTTACTTCTCTTATATGGGGATGGGATAGGGACGGAAGGAAGCGGCTGTGGCCTATAATTACGGACACGACCCCGGAATTTTCCTGGTGAGACCATGGGAAACCACAGAAAACCACGGTCAGGGTCGGCGGCCACCGGAATTCGAACCCAGGACCTCCCGATTAGCAGTCGGATACCATATCCCCTCCGCTACCACTGCTTCGGTATTTCCTTCCCTCAACAGAATCCACCATTGAGTATGAACTAATAAATTGACGGATTAGAATAATCTACAGGCATATCAGAGGGTAACCATTCTTTATTTAGCATAGCCTCTATGTGGAGAGAATTTCATTATTGTGGAAAGATGTACTATTTCGAATACTAGCTGGATCTTTACACCGCTAATTAAACAATTCGTTTAATAATTCTAGCTATTTTTCATGGGTTGAAATTGTGCTTAATATTAGCGGGGCTTTGCTTTTTTTAGCCCGCAGTTGGAGGGAGTGCGAGTGGTTTGGTCAAGCTCATGTGAGATGTGGGCTCACAGATGAAGGTTGGCCTACTCTTAAATTATTTTGAGTTGTTTGTCGCTATTTTCTCCATTTGAAATATTAATAACATCCCCTTCTTCTGCGTTACAGTTTTCTCTCAGTATATTCAAAAAAGTATAATTCTTATAATCTTTTTCTGTGACCTAATTTAATATTTTACTCATATTTCCGAAAAAACTTCCAGAACTTATAGATTGCGTCAGGATTTGGTGCTAGTTCTAGTATGAAGAGAGTGAAAATATCACTCTAACGGATTTAGACAGTAACACCAATCATTCGAGTTCGTATGTTACGTAACCTATATAGTTTAATCTTCAGTTTGAGGTAAACAAGAAACAACCCTTCATTCCTGTAAAGCCCCGAGTTGAATCCAGCTGGGTGTTCTATTCTCTCCATATAGTTGGACCGAATTAGACACTCTTGCGCTCTTGGATCTTAACCTGAAGTCAAATATTGTCGTAATATTTGGGTCGCCGTTGAAAAGACGAGGAAATGAAGCTTTGAAGCTCCATTGTGATATATCTTGTCTCCTGGTTGTACAGGCCCTCCCGCTACCCCTTGTCTGCCACTATGCATTCCCAAACTGGAGTGGTATTAACAGTTAAGGAGGACCCCCTCTGAGATGCCTGAGACGGAACCTTGTTAGGAATGTGGAAATCCTCGTTAATGAGAGTCGTCAGAATCCCTCCCTAGCTCCCAGGATTTGCAAGACTACTGTGACATAAATAGGACTCGGACGAGGGGCTGTGAATCGATCATGTTATTTCCCTACCTCCGACCGACATTTGCATATTCATGGGTGTATTTGGGACTAAGGACTCTTTTATTTTCGAATAATTATGTCCGCCGACTTGACGAGGAAATTTGGCGCCATTGTCGCTTCAAGCCAGGGGGGTGGGGGAGGCCACAAAGCTAGATGGAGAGAGAGAAAAAAACGGTTCCTGTAGAGCAGTCGAGCTGGAACATGACTGTCGTCACTTCCGTCGTCAACGGAAGTCATCTGGCCAACGCCAGCTGAGCACTGGATGAAATTGAATCTCCGGTCACCATCTTCTAGCTTAACCCATTGGAAAAGCCGCCTTCACTTCGACAATGATTGCTGCCAATTTGACTCCGGCTTTATCCTCCAATCTGGGTCGAATATTGAACAGATTGATGGATTGATATACAAGGTGTGACAATATGTATGAGCACGCCCAGTATCATATTCGAGCAGACCAGTAAAAGAAATCAAAGATGGTCTAATTGGAAGCGGACTGGGATTTTTTTGGCTCCATTTTGGGTCCTCTTTGTCCCCAAGTTATGTCAACTGTATAGGTATACCCTCCTGTGCTAGCACATTCGGGCTGTGTATGTGCTTTAGCGGCCGGATTTGGTCAAACAGTATTATACTACTCGGTATATACAAAGTACATTTCATTATGCGGTATGAATTTTGCCGTCCCAACTCTTGTCCGCTGTCACCCTCAAGGGGATTAAACATTCAACCAGCCAAAAAAAAAAAGCTGGAATCCCCAATTGCCTTGGTTTCAATTTGAGAGCATTTCATTTTTCAATATGAAAGCAAAGAGAAACTCGTTTGCAGGCTTACATCGTACAGTATCTTCGCTTTTTTTTAGTTGTAGCTGGAGACTAGCACTTTACGTAGCCGTACCAAGCCAAATTAACCAGAAAGGTAGCTTGATTATGGCGCAAAAGCCCAAAACAAGCGCTTCATTGCTATTTGTCTAATATACCTGCCATACTATGGTAGGATTTCTTTGCAAAAAAAAACTGCGAGCAAAAAAAATACATGCCCTTCGGCAAGTGTGTGCCGGTACCGCTACATCGCTTTAAAACATTTTCTAAAGCGAGCTAAAAGGGCGCAACTTTTTTTGTCGTTAGCATGGGTTTGCCTAGATACTCGTATTTGAAGGCGCATTATTCGCGCACAATCTCCGCATGCAATGCGTAATTATTGCCTCAAAGTCAAACGATTTATGCCGCCTCAAAAGTCCTCAACTTCCGACCAGCTAATTACATGAAAAATAATGCACCGTGAAATCGTATGCGTACATACATCTATGGCACGGAGAGCGGGGGAGACAGAGATAGGATACAATTTTCAGGGTAATGCTGTGGTGCTTTGACAGGCTCATTGTCGGTGTAATCAACCGTAAGGAAAACCAAGAGACGCATGGTCGCCTGCAGAAGTGGGAGATTTAAAAAAACAAAACAAAAAACGAGAAAGATGAAGACCTGAAATGCAAAACGATCGGTCATATTTTGGCAGGCTTTTGATGCGAACTTTGTGATGGTCAAATTAGCTTTTTACGAAAGATAATTACAATACAGCGGTATGTTTGAAAAATGGAGATTCATACCTTTATGCAATTTTCAAACCAAATTGTTAATCGTTCTGCATTAGTTCTTCCAAAGTCTATTTGAAACGGGAGCACCAAATTACTGAAAAGATTCGGTCTTAATAAAAAAACTGGGATATAATGCATGCCCTGCTTCCCCGCTAGTCTCTCATGTAGTGTAAGTTTTATAGAACTTAGAATATGCACGTCGTGTTATTGTGGACTAATCTACCCCACATGACTGGCAGGTGTGACACAAACTGTGTATGTGGCTATTTTGCCATTCAGCATTTGCGACCTGACAAAGCTACGGGTCAAGTATGACGTAACTACGTGGTTTGTAGTATGGTGTACTTCAGAAGTCCTTACAGTGAACTAACGCCACAAAACTGACGTGAAGTGACATATTACTGTACTATGTATACTTGCACTTGCAAGCTGAAAGTGGAATACAAGCAAGACTGTGCCGGTCCTTACAGTGTCTAGCTGCATACTAAATGGATAGTACATCAAACAGTACGTGGCTTGACCACTGTTAGCACTACAACTCCAAAACACATGCATTTCAACGGTACATTTAACTACCAAGCATCAACACAATGCTCTGAGAGTCCGCAGCACAACGTTACAAAAAAAAATCGCAACTGCAATTCTTGTTGATGTGCGTGACCTGCATACGTGGCACATCGAAGAGGGGTCCCGAGAAGATAAAAAACCGTTCCCCAATAATTCAAGTTTCGTCGATAAATTATTAATCCGGGCCAAGCCTCCCGAAGTTCGATACATGTTACGCGGTCTGTTTCTTTTTTAACTTAGAAGCTAAATACAAATGGGACCCACGGGACAACCAGACCTTGCAAAATGTTTGCTCTACGAAAAACTCGACCGGGACCAAGAGTTTTACATAAAGCACCGAACAAAAAAAAAAAAAAATGGAGAGAGCCTTTTGGGAGGTGTGCGGGACACATTCATTCTCATTTCACACATGACAACCCGGGCGTTTTCTCTCCAGTAGAGTCCACAATCACAATTCCACCTACTGCGGCCTTTTTTTTCCGTATCTCTCTGCGGAAAATACCCGGATAACTCTCCTTGTAAACACTCTTCCACATAAGACGCGGCCGCCTCCTTAACTAGAATGAGCAGTAAAGCTATCCTGTAGTCTGAGAGATTTTGGTGGTAAGGGGGATGGGGGAAGGAAAGGCAGACGGAGTCTAAGCCAAGAAACTTGGATAAAGGATGGCTTGGATTACGCTTGTCTACTGGCTTGGCCTGCTGGTGTTTATAAAAGCATTAATGCTCCGGTGTTATTCCGCTGTAGTAGGTGCGCGAGATGGCTTCCCCGGCTCATATAGTACTCGGATGCAATAACGGGGCCGGCTGTCATCATTTTCTTCTTCCATATGCGAGCCTCACTTTATTGCAGGTACCCTACTGTATATATATGAAAACGAGGGAAAAAACGAGGGTGTAAAAAATAATTAGAGCGTCAATGATAAAGCAACTGCAATTATGGACATGTTTTCAAGATAAATAGTATGTATCTGTGTTCATACGATTACTAAACAATGGGAGGTGTGCTTTTTTTTCTGGCCAGCGGTTCTAAATTGCATTGGCCGTATTTTTTGCGCTACAATCAAAACAAAGCTTGTAGCAGCACAATTCGCTGGACAATAGGAATGAACGTGTTCAAATAACAAAAAAAAAATCAGTTCAGATGAAAACCCGGCGCTGACAACTGGTACAAATGGACCCAGGTTTCGCGTACAATTTCCATAAACAACGCGGTCACCGAGATATTGTCACACACGGAAGTCTCGCACCATTCTGCCGGGCAAATTACATTCAAAATTGTTGTTCCTCAACTCACTTTCCGCAGTATTCATAAGATGCAAATTTCAAACCCCCACGCTGTAATTACTCAATTGTTGGCAATTCCATAACGTAACCAGAGTCCGAGCCACACCACGTGTAAAGTGTATGTGAAAAAACGTGCTTACCCATAAAGGCCGACAGCACGACCAGTCCGATCACAAGGACGCCGGACATCCGTCTCGATGCACATACACACATCCTCATGTCCGAATGGAACATAGTGGGTCCATCACCCCAACCCTCTCAACTAGTCTCTCTCCCTATCCCTCAACGTTCCCTCAACTTCCTGCAGTAGTTGTCGACAATGCTCGTCCCAGGGCAGATGAGCGCCGACTGAATCACCGAGCGACTCGTCTCGTCGTGTATGAGGCAAAGCGCGCTTCTAGTCTGGGGTCCTGACGACGGAGGCGACATCAGGCGTCGACGCACTCAACCACTTCCTCCTCCCACGGTCCTTCCGAGCATCGAACTGCTGCCACATCGCGCGCACACTTTGCCTTCACACGACTTCTTCAAAAGGTGCTGGGATTCGTTTCACACATAGCTTCGCTCACTCTAAAGGGAGGAGGGGTGTACTATTGCTGATTTATTAGCTATTATTGCAGAGAAAGGGGTGATGGAGTGTAGGGTGGAAATTGGGAATGGGTGCGGATAGAGTGGGGGCAAATTTGATGAAGTACAATTGTGGGGATTGCATTAGTCTCCTTCTAAATGCCACTTTATGCAGAAGCCTGTATACGGGTCGCTTGGGATGAGAGTAATGTTGGATTATTTTTCCTGTATGGGAAGGACGTGTATTAATAATTTCTGAGGGTGACAGGCTCCTACTGAATAATGTATTATTGAAGTGTTATAAAACATTCGATCTATTCCATTATTTATTTGTGACTACGGCTAGCGAGTTAGGATCATTTCCAGGATCTATGTCGCCTCCATTCGTGATAATAAAATTTTCAGTGAGGGCGTTTCAATAATATTAGATGAAATATTGAAACTCAGTTATTGCCTATACTTATACGCCGAAGTTTCATGTATGCTGCACCAGTGTCCCCCGATCATTATCTATATCCTGTCCCCTGCACCGGATGGTGGTATTCCACTCCCCTAAGAGGGCCTAGGGCAGTGGTTTCCAACCGGGGGGTCGCGGCCAGGGTCTTGGGGGGTCGCGATCCTTTGTTCAACTATTTTTTTTTGTAAAATCTGTGTAAATTGAACCATTTTTGCGGCCGTAATTAGTATGTTTTCTGAAAATTGGGCAGTTGTAGAAGGGGCCGGGGGAGGGGGGGGGTCGTACATTTATGGAAACATGTTGTTTAGGGGGTCGCAGTTGGTAAAAGATTGGAAACCACTGGCCTAGGGACCTAGCACGGGGTATCAAAAAAAAAGTTTCATGTATGCGTGTCTTGTGAAATCGTGAAGGAGTGCTACATCACTACATGTTACTTGTGGCTTCTTTGTCACTGGATACTCCTGACAGAGGGACAGGCCATGATGTGTACCTAGTATATCTGTACAGTATATGGATCTCCAAGTGATAAATGTGGATTTTAAAATGAACTTTTTCAAATATAAAATTGCTGCAGAAGGCGTTAGGAGCATTTTAATAATTTTATTTCATTTTACACGAAAACGATAGAAGATTGGCTATTTCATGGTTGAAAATTGTCCACCAGAATTAATGAAGTTAATGTGTGTGAATTATTGGTTTCCCATTGCATTGCCCCCATTTTAAGGTTGCCGCGTTGTTCAGACAGGGCGATCATTTCATTAAATATTACGCTTACTGAACAATAATGAACTTTTAAAATTGAACATTATATGATATTCCCAGGAAAACTTAAATATAGAACGTATACAGTTCTCTTAACAATTTCTGTGGTCATATGAAGTATATTGGACAAAAGTCAAAATAATTATTTTCAAATCCCTATTTCTCAGTTAGACATCTAATTAGACAAAACTGAGTTTCACTTTTTCATCTATCATTAGGATCATTCATTAAAAATTATCGTCATTGGAACCGACAACCATCCTAGCAGGGATCCTTCGCAAATAATTAATAACAATTAATTGCAGCAGGCGAAATTGAAAGCGGTCATCATATTACGTACTGTTTCGGAGCACTCTCTCAGCCCAAGTCATAAACTCTCTGTCGTACAAAATCTAGCTCCGAATATCCAACAATTCAACACCTCTTTATGCAGTCTTTCATGATCGGATCGGGTTTATATCCGTGAGAATATTCGGAACAAATTTACGTCAGATTTTAAAAATAGGACAGTTGGAATATTAGTGTACGGAAAATATGACGACCATTTTATTTACGTCCAGTAGTTTACTTAGAACCATGTAGAAATTTCGATATGGCGATGTTAGTTAAATTACTTATACTTTATCTTTATACTTGCTAGTATGTTGGTAATGTGGCAAAGACGAAACCTTTAAACTAATTATAGAACAAAAGCCAGTTTTAATATTTATTGAATTACTGCAACGTGTCAAATGGTAAATCTTTCACGTGAAATAAAGACAAGTCATTGTTTTCATGCTTCTGATACCAGCAGTCACTATTCACTAACAGATATTAGTAGTTCGACCAAGGCTATTATTATCAGAATAGTTAATGAATATGATAGTTCTGCATTAACCACAACAGAGGAAACTATGGTAAAGAGAAAAGTCTATATTATATAGTATTCATGTTAGCTTATTTTACTTTGTGAAAACAGAAAGCGGGAATGCTCTACTGTGACTTGCACAAAAATACAGTAGTAGCTTACCTATCCTTCAAAATTAAATATTTGCAGTGGCCATTAATTGAGCTATTCAGTACCAAAATAATATTAAACACAAAATAAACGCAACGCTTCTTTGATACAAAGAAAGCATTGGTCTACCGATCGATCATAATAAGTCTACAAACGGTTAGGCCTTCGCCATTATACACTATCAGAATAGCCTGAGTCAATATTTGGTCACATTTGTAACGGGAATTACATTCATAGGAATCAAAAGCACTCAAAATGATGGGCGATAAAACATCTAACCGAAGAACTGTGTATATTGTATATTTCTGCATATTTACCTTTCGGTTTCAGCATGTGTATACCAGCTATAAACCAACCCATGCAGTATTAGTATATATCCGTACGGCTACATACAGGGTATGTACAGCACATGCTAGGCCACATAGCGTACAGTTCAGTCAACATTTATTCTCTCTTTTAGAGCCGACTACAGTCAAACATTATTCACAACTGGCTGTCCGGAGTCGTTTCTATTGCAAACCTGCCATAGAGTTGAAATGGAATATTTTGACAGGGTCGACAGTTGGAAAAGTCCTTACGGAGTTGCGGGAACAACTTGGTCACGTATAAGCGAATGCATAGAGTTGGTGACAGTTTAGGCGATCACCTCCTCTGGAAACCATACAAAAGACTCCCTGTTCCTTGAAAAGTTTTTGCACGCGCCATTGTCATTTGTCGAACACAAACTAGATCTACAGTATTCTTCGATTTCCTTTTAAGAAGGGAAGTTCTACTTTCCAGAGAAGATAAATCGACTTGTAGTCATGGTATCAAGTAATCATCGGTTCAGCTATCTATTTTACTCAAGCCCACCAGGAAAGGCTTGCTCTTTTATGGAGGTGAATCTTTCAGTTCACATTATTTGCAATGTACTACAGTATAAACTTCTGCATATATGTTAGTGGTTTCATTAGTTCATTAATTTCTACGCTAGTTTGCTGCATTATTACGTCTTCATTTTAATCATGACACTGAAAACATAACTGACAACGGTTATAGACAAAAACCGAAGTCAGTTCTATAGGGGACTCAATCACAAAGTCCACTCCTAAATTTTTGTCAAGATTGGCAACCACAGCTCGACGCTATAAATCACGTCTCCCAAATCCCAGGCCACCTTTCATTTTCACTCCTGTAAATGCAATTTCTTTCCATTACCTCAGGTCGATCGTCTGTTGCCACAAGGCGCAGGTACACAAATCTACTGTCATGATACTCTGCAATTACTTCTTGTATCCGTCCTTCTTGATCCCCTCTCTACATTGTAGGCAACTCCACAAGCACTTTGCTTAACAAACGACTTAAGGAGCCTTTTTAATCAGGGGTCAACATGGGTCGAAATAGAATAAAAGCATCTGTTGTGCTGAGGGCAGGAGGAGGGGTGTAGGGCGGGTGAAAGAGAGACCTACGTTACACCAGGCCGCCAGTTCCCGGCGCTCTTAACTTCTCTTGAACAAGATAAATGGGAGGTCTGTGAAAGTTGGAACTGAACCCAAGAAACGTGCGTTGACTTGCCCCCACCACCCATCCCCGCACACACCGCCTCCCCCGCAGCCCCACCCCATCGGGGAATCGCATCATGCCCCTTAGCCTCGGACCACTTGGCATGCGTCCACGGTAGGACGTGTCCCAGCTATCCTCAAATGCGATCTTCCAAATGACACCATCGAAATACCTAAACGAGGGGAAAAGGTCACGTGAGATCAAAATAAATCCAAATGGAGTCACGAACCATAAAAGGGAGGTGGACGCCATGTTTCGAGCATGCTGCCACCTATTGGACACCTGGGGAATGCTGGGTGAGCCGTTGGTGGCCGTTGGCTACCATCCTCTTACTTGTCATCTTTGATGGAGAGGCCAGCATGTCGTCGAGGGTGGAGAGAAAAGAATTGCTCAGTCTTGCTTGAAATGAGCAATATTATCAAGTTTTGTAGTCTAGCACGCTATACACGAACATGTTCAAATCTACAATATAATTTGGCTCATTACCCATTCTGACGCACACACGCTGGAAGCCCACAGAAAGTATATTGACGCTTTCCGTAACGATAGTCGGCAATTTTAACAATCAGCCGAGTTGGTCAAACTCGCTGCGTCCATCTGTATATAAATGAGAATCTCCTCTCTGGCTTTTTTTTTTCTTTTTTGGGGGGGGTGGGGGGTGGGGGGTAGGTATTCGCTCGAAAGCGTATCCCTGCCCTGATCACGTCGAATGATAGGTTTACTTGCTCATTTGTTTGCACGCGGAGGCAAATGATTGGTAATTGTTTTGGGCGACACCAACAGTGTGGAAGTTTTACCCAGAACAGGCAGAGGTGACACAATGGACAGGGCTTTTATTGGAAGCAATCGTAATGGGAAGGAATTAAAAGAGGCAGCTGTCCGAGATTATTGTCACTCATTCGGGACAGACGTCCATCTCGCCAGTAAACTGTTATCACAACATGCTACCCATCAGCAATTTTTAATCATTTCCTGACTTACAGGCGGCGTTTGACTGGCGGACAACAGTTGACTCGTTAATGTGACGATTTCCCGACAATTGGGGCATGATATGCGGTGAGCCACCTGCCTTTCAATCTCCAAATTATCTCCTGTAATTCACACCTGTGACGTCAGTGATTTCCTTCTATTTGTAAACCTGCGCATCGACACTGTGTAGTTTGACAATTTGCCGACAGTTGATGTAGTGACATGCGGTATGCCACCTGTCGTTCAATCCCTGGGTGAAACTTGTGGCTCTATATATTTGTATTGAATTAGTAACAGAATAAACGTCAATGCCAAAAACGACACGAGGGGACAATAATCCCTTTTCAAATTAACAAATCCATTTCCAAAATATTACGAGTTTAAAAATGTTGTCAGCTATAAAACCCATGATGCATAACGCCTCACGTGGCGTCAGTCATTTCATCTGATTGTTTCACACGTTCTCATACATCACTTGTAGAAATGTTCGAGCCAAGCGACAGGCTCCTTCCCTAATTTTATTGGGTTAGACGTGGATATTGCAAAGCTTGACTGTTCCGTCAAGATTCGTGACCACACGATTCTCTCTGCACAACATAATCTAAGAAAGGAGAGCTGCTGCACACGGAAGCGGTCTTTACACGGAAGATTATTCACGCATTACGGGAAATTTCGCCTCGGACAGAAAGGAGATCACGAACAAAATGATGGGCATAAACTGGAGGGAATGGAGGGGGTAGGCGGTGGTGGGGAGAGAAAGGATAGCAGACTTCCACAAGCGGTTGACACGAACTCGTTTCCTTCTGCCATCCATTATGAAATTGGGAGGACATGAATATTCGTGATGGCACATTTGAAATGGAGGCAATTTTGCGGACCATCCGCGGTAAATTAAATCCAACGTTAAAACACGGTTGCCAACATTTACTTGCGACTCGACGAATGTGTTCTGGAGACTATTATGCCCCAAGACTAATTTGCTGCGAGATATGTTGGAAGGATAACTTCCAATTACAGAAATAGAACGACAGCA
The DNA here is from genome assembly GCA_000934665.2 of Catajapyx aquilonaris. Classification (NCBI taxonomy): domain Eukaryota; kingdom Metazoa; phylum Arthropoda; class Diplura; order Dicellurata; family Japygidae; genus Catajapyx; species Catajapyx aquilonaris. Next base: position 40,509 of record JYFJ02005370.1, read on the forward strand.
GGGCATATTCAGCTGTTTACTGTGGTGAGAAGAGGAATAAATGAATAGTGACAGCCAGGCCTATTCGTATGTAAATATTTGAGAGTGGGTGGCTGCACATAATTATGCAGAGGCGCAATATGTTGCACATTTTGTGACTCAGACGCAATATTTTAAAGTATAGACAGATGTAGTATACCTACATGAATATCTACACTCTACAGCCTGAAATCTCCATGAACATGCAAGTTCTGCCTGTCGTATTGTCACATTTAAGTAGACAATCAATTATTAACTTATGAGGTCTCCCTAGCTTATTAGGTAGACAGCATCGTTTGAAAGTTAAAGCTTCTCTTAATGCTACATAGACATTCCTGTGAGAGCATCATCACGTAGTAATTCAGGGATGGGCGAAGTTATTACAATACCACATTTCAGTTTCCCATTCCACCAATGGATAATTTAGTAGCACCTGACAAGGTATGAATAATTTAGTGCGCAATGTGTATCTGTCAGGACATAGCAGCTATGAAGTTGGATTTTCCATTGCACCTGTGCACTAAAATAAAATTGGCATACCTAACTGTAATATATATGTTACACTAACGTCACTCACTTTCCCCGCATCACGTTATGAGTTAACCTACGCGAATCAACGATAATGCAAGGTGGTCCGTTAGCATATAAATAATATGAGACTGCTTCCAAAACGATTAATGCCAAACCGCAGTGTTCAGTTATTCTGTCAGCTTTGCTAATGAGAGATGCGCCAGCCCAAAGTATGAAATTAGAGAAAAGGCTCAACAATGGATGGTGACAGTGGGCGGTATTATCATACCTATATAGCTCCCATTAAATATTTAATACGGTAGGCCTACTTCTTATCTGAAAACTAGAAATGTGATATGTTATCAAAAATGTAATATTATGCGAAGTTAGAGGTGACAAAAGTATAAATACTATAAAAGTATAAATATCTGACCTGAGCATCCTATCCATTCACCAGTTCCACGATATGTGCATAGGAAACGTGCAATCATATTGCCTACGTGTGTGAGATTCAATCAGAACTATAGAATAGGAATCATCACTAGTAGAGGCAGTGCTTCGATACTTGTATTATATGCCAAAATTGATGGTATAAAATTTCATGGAATTAACTAATTTATTATTGGAGCGTTTTTGTGTATTCTCCAGTTTTGTCATGGGCAGTTAGGTGCTCATAACGCTTAGTTAAGCTCATTGCCCGATTTATGAGAGTGAATTATACAATAATTCCACTTCTGCTGTCTTCTAAACATACTCACGGAATTAGTCCCATTAAAACGGAGTAGGTTACACCTAGCCATCTCACATGACCAATAGAATGAAACCTCTGGTCATGTCATGCAGAGGATACAATTTCACTAAAACCTCAAGAAATCAACTAGTTAACCCCAAAACCACTGACAACCCCTCTTGCCATATGACCTACACCCCCTCTTTAAAACCCCATAACAGTACTGCACAGCAACGCGATCTCCTCTCCAAAACTGTCAGCCACCACAGGACCGATCCTCCTTCAACCCAGTCCCAAATAAAACCCTCCAGCTCGTCTCCAAAAAAGCTGTGGGCTCCCATTGCGACAAGGTCACTCGGAAAACCGCGACAATATTTCAGCTCCAACTATATGTGCCAGTCCGGAGAGGGGGGCTCGCCACTATAGGGCAAGCCTACAAAACCGGGCACGGGTTTTATTTCCAGTCCCAAGTCATTGAAATTCCGAGAGGAGAATGTTGGCCCCCCATTTGTTTCCGGTACGTGTTTTGCATAGATGCTCGGCCCAAGTCCCAGCAACCCGTTCGTTTTTGGTAACATGTGCCTGGCCGGCTCTCTTTCCTGGGCCGCTCAAGTGCCCTGGATTAACTAGGTTTCATTAGCTGGCGCCTACTTGCAGTGCCGGCCGCTACAGGATTTCCCGGAGATCAAAATTTTGCAAAAACGGCCCGAAGGATACAGCGACACTCCATTACCTTTATCTAGTGTGCCCCGCTTTATGAGGTGATATTTGTCAGCAAGAGTGAGGACGGTGGTTTTAAGCCGGGCTTGCACGCGGTATCGTGTCTCTTTTCAAATCAAATGTAGTGTCAGGTGTGGTTGGTAGTTGGCTCTTGAAGCTGGACAGGGATGAAGAGCAAGTGCATGCTTCTTGGACAAAGGAAACACTCGGCAGGACACTTATATATGTCAATCATCATTCAGGAGGTTCTGGGTGTTTATTCTAGTGTCAGTAATTTTCTGGAGTAAATAAAATTATACAAACACAGTCTTTACGCACATTAGTGTTTTAAATTTTTTTGTCTTTATTTGCTTGCATAAAAATAGAAAGACCTATTGAACCCTTACACAACATCATTCTACATGATCCTATTTTTGACGCAATTTTCTCTACGCTGTATATAGTCAGCTGCGTTTGTAAGCAGAGGGACTACATAAGACGCAGTAGTTGTTTGTAGCATACTTAATCAATGTTTCTTGCTCAGAAAACTGCTGTAATATGCTTATCTCTTCTAGATATATGATGAGTGTGTACAGAGTGTGTATTTTTAAAGTTTTCAATATTCGCATAGTACCAACTTTTTAGAGTGAAACATGCCCACAGTCTTAGAAATAACATTTTCCGTCCATATTCCAAAACCATCATTATTTCAGTACCCCTCCCAAATAAATGTACACCAACAACAAAACGGATAATTTTGTTAATTGCCTATAATCTGTAAATAGGCTTACAATTCTCTACTCAGTTAATATGATTGCATTTATGATTAGTTCTATTACTGCAATTTGAACCAGGAATGAGTACACCATGAGGTGTTATTGGGTGTTGCTGTGAAATCTATTATTTCTACTACACTACTACTACTACTATACTACTACTACTACTACTACTACTACTACTACTGTCTTCTACTACCACTGCTACTACTAACGGGTTGGTCCGTTCCACAAAACTTTTTGTACTGAACAGGTTACAGTTATAAGCAGCAGATCTACTCCAGGACCAACCTATATCTGTAATGGAAAGTTTCTGTTGTATCTATGTACTTGGTTAGAAAATAGCAAGTTATATCATTATACCACATCAATATGAACAGGATGTCATTATTTTAAGGTAAATTACTCGTAATTCTCAAATACCTAAGTCGCCTTATTACAATATACTGTACTACACAACCTTTCCTAACCAAAATGAAGCTAATGTGAATTAACTCCATAAGATCAGTGCAAGAAAAAAAATGCAAGATGTGCGGTTGAAACGCCTCAATTCATCCCAGTTGGTGAAAATCAATAGCTGAAGTTTTGCTCCACCCTTATGGTCGTCTGGAACTTGTGTGTGAAACTTGGGTGATGATGGTGATGATGATGATGATAATAATAATAAAGGTTTTTCTCCCCTCTCCTCTGTCAGTCCATTCCCCCTTCACCATGGTACCCCCCCCAACCGCACCCAGTTTTTCAGGAGAGTGCATCACGCCCACCAGCTCGAATATCTGTAATCTCTTTGCACTGATATGACCACCCTTAATTAATGAGCATCGTCATTTCACAAAATATCACATTGTCCGGTATGGACATTGCATTCGATCGACCGTACCCGAATCCTTCATTTGCCCTCCCAATTTCACTCCATTAATTGGGAGGATTTGCATTGCGCCAAAAACAACCAACGCCGAAACAAAGCCTTTTGGACGCATCTACCGGATTTGTTAGCGCACAACACCACGTCCACTAGTTCACTAATGTCGAGTGTCGGTAATATGCAATGAATATCATAGTGTAGGCAGCAGGTTATTTTCATTTTATGGTGGAGAAACATATGCAAAACCGCACAGAATTTGCAGAGAATGATGATGGAAATTATTCTCCAATAATAATAATAAGAATAATAATAAGAATAAGAATAATAATCCGGGGTAGTGCTTGACCTCATCTGAGGTATGCAGCACGGACCTTTATTTATTACATCAAGTACATTTGAGCCTTTTACGTAGCGCCCGGGCCCACGGGGAGGATGACAGGAGGGGATGTGCAAGGTGCAGTACAGTGTCTTTATGTGGCCATTTTTAGTGAACTCCCCCGGGTGGTTTAGTCTGTGGATATACCACCCGAGACGAAGCCAGAGGTGACCCTGAACTGTGCACGAGATGAAGGGGGTGTCCCCGGGCTGGGATCGAACCCGGGACCTTAACATCCGTGGGCGCATACGTTACCGCAGCACCACTCCGCCTCCCCAATTATTCTCCAATAGATGACTGGTATAGGAAGGAAGCAGCGTGCGCCATCTACTAACTTCCTTTTCAACACCCTCACTTGCACAAAACATAGCTGTGGGTTATGCACGTTACAACGAGCATTGATGACTAGTGCTTCAAAAATAGGAGTGAATATCAAGAGTAACCATCAGTATTTCAGCCTGTATAGAAGCAGGTCTTCTTTAATCATTTGGATATTCTGACTACTTTGGTTACCCGTGTCACAAAAAGTCACCTACCAGCATTGTACACAAGCATCGCACTAATAGGCACTAATGGTAAGCCTCATACTATCAACAATTTAGTGCTGTAGATCATAGTTACACATGCATTACACCCATTTACTTTACAGTAAATTAATGTGTCATGCTGGCGTCATCCACCTAGTGCATCAACAACCGCAACAGAAATTGTAACATTTTGTTGCACAAGACAGGTCACCGACATAACCCCTACATCAAAATCACCACTTCTGTTATGTCCCAGTAAACACGTTAGAGTCAGTCCAGTAGCCCCAAGTGACATACTCCCCAATAAATGCGGCATTTAATTCGACGTCATTCCTTTTAATCAGTGTGGTCGGGAAGTTATTTGACATGGAAACCAATACATCTCCATACACCAGCTAATATATAGCCCCGTGGGTGCAGGGGTGGGTGGAAGGGTTGTTGTGTCCATCCATTCAGCTGGCCAAAACACGACAAGCTTCTTGTTACAACCTACCCCACCCCCGCAACTCACCCCATGATAGAGTGTGGAACTAAGCGTCAAAAGGGATGGGTTTGCGAGGAAACGGACGCCGGTTATCATAATCCATCATACACCCTGCACAGCACTGCACGTCAAATTCGCATCACCGAATCCATCACGAACATTGTTGCCTTCTTCGCTCAGGGCCAACCCACCCCCTCCCCCCCATACATTGCATATATTTGCTGAATGACGCGACCATGAGAGAGAAAAAATGGCGAGGGTTCATTCGCCATACAGAGCTAGGCTAAACAACAACAAAACAACAAGAGGATTGATTTTTGTGTGTCTGTGGTGGCGGTGGATGTGCTGGGTGGAGTGGGGGTCGCGAAACGCAAAGGAAGTTGTCCAATTCCAGGAGTTTTGTCATTTGAGAGTGGAGAAATGGGACAGGCACTCCCGAGAGAATTCCCTTCCCATCATGGCACTCTAGGGGGAAAAGCGATATTGGTGAGGGCAGAAAAGAGTGGTCATCATTTCACTACGGTGCACGTTTCCAGCAGCCCTCCTTGGTCCTATCTGCTAGCTGGGATTCAGGGAGCATTTTCTATACTCATCGCCCACAGATGCTTCATAATGACGCACTGGTTGGATTGTTAAATGTTATATTAGCCAGAAATGCACGGATAATTCTATGATACGTGATACTGTCTTCCTTCCTACCCTGCTGTATTAGCTTGTGACAAAAAAGTGACTTCCATAATATTAAAGTGTATAAAGAACATTACTGTTCCGTACTAAAAAGTGTGACGTTTAAATAACAAAATAATACAACATATTGAGGCGCCAACAGCTAGACTCATGTTACACTGCTCTCTATACGTGGGGTTTCTTCACAAATGCGAGGAAAACGCATAGCATTTTCATAAGCCCCTGAGCAAAAAAGTTAACAACTTTGAAACTTTTGGCAGGTCCGCAATTAAAGTGTAATGATTAATGTGCTACAGGCTCTAACAATTGGCGTGAGAAACTAAATGCAGGAAGACAGGTTATTGCAAATTAGTCAACGTTATGAAAGAAGCTTCGTCACCAACTTATTGCGAACACACTGTCCTAAACGAAAAGCAATCTCCAGCAAATGACATATTTGTTGAACCCCCCCCCCCCCGTCCCCCAAATAATCAAATTACAAGATAATATTCTGATTCAGTATGTGTGAAAGGAGGGTCATATAGATTGGACTGATTCCTTGTAGCTACTCATAAAGAATATGTTACCGACACGCACATTGACACCACTATTTTTTTTTCTGCCCATAGCGTAATCAAGCCGGTCCAGCATTTCCCCATCGCCAGGCGCCATCGCGATACGGGAAATTACTGTTATTGTTTTCCCAACTCCTAACAAATGATGATTATGTGGTGTCGGATGAACAACAACAATGCAAACACGGTGGGATCGATGTGATCTGCACGAAGCCCGCCTCTGTCTGCTGCAGCTATACGATAAAGGATAAATTATTCATATCCTGTATCACCAACGCCATGTATATCAGCCTTACCTGGCAATAAATAGCAAAATATCATCCGAACCACATTCTCTTGGCTTGCGGGATGTGCGCCAACACATCACCTGCTTATCAATCTCTCGTTAATTAATAATAAATGGCTCTTTATACCTACAATATATCCTGTGGACGAGCCTTTTGTAAATACTCTATGATCGCCGTTGTGAGCGCCTAATTTTGGGAAAATTGCTTCCACCCACGGTCCTCCCACCCGCACCCTGCGGTTAAAACTTTAGTACCCTTCATTAAATGGGTCGGGGTGTATTTTTTCATGGGAGAGGTGGGGGATTGGGGGTGGGGGGCGTGCCGATGAAACTAGTGGTGCGAAAGGAAATTTAATGAATCTAGAGCAATTAGAAGCAATTAATGCACTTTATGGCTCGTTTATGTAAAGCTCGGCTCATTTCATGAAATTTCCACTGTTGTGTCGAAATTAGCGGAAACGGCTTCGACATCCAAAATCTGGTTTCGCCCCTCCCATACACCCCCACCCCCACCCCCTCGTACAGCCCAATTGTTGAAACAGACCTCCGGAGCCGAATTCAGATGCAAAGTGCTCCCACATCCACAATAACAACTGATGGGGTTCGTTATAGACGATGCACCACCGGGTGTAATTAAATCATTGCAAATTAATCGCAATCACCTCTCCGTAATGCTTATTTTCTGCACCGACGGTTACATGTACACAATAATCTGATCGCTTTTTAGGTACAAAGTGAGAGTAGCTATATAGCACATGCAGGCCAATTTGCAAATCCTACTGACGAATTAGTTATAAGGCCAATTAGTGGCATCTTTCAATGTATACAGGATACCCCGATGGTGGTAATAGGCCCTCTTTTTTGTAAGCGACATTTTTAATTCTCACGGTTGAAAATGAAAATGGGCGTATCAAGTACAGCAGATACGTCTATGGTCATACACTTGAAAACTTTCAACAATTTCTGGGAGCTGCCTAGGCCATTGTATGCACTAAATTCATTTTATTAGACACCCCAATTGCGTGAGAATACACGCCAAATGTACTTGTAGCCTAAATATACACATAACCTCCATTAATAATGGCAAGACTGGTAACACATCATAGCTATGGCTAACCGAGCATTACTAATGCACTTGATGTGTATTTTTGCACAGGTGGTATGTAACAAAATGTATTTAGCCCTTACTTTCAGTGTCACAAAATACAAACATACCGTAATTATGTACTGTATGGTGTGTCAATTCACACACCACGTTTTCACAGCAGATATGATGTTCAAGAATAATTTAATTAAGTACAGGTCCATGAAATTTCACACTCAACCAATGGTGGTAGTCTCATATTTCTTATAAAGCAGTGTATTCTGATGGAAACATCAAGTTCAGTAAGCAAATTTGGTCTACACTGCTTATTAAAATATGTTCCAAAAAGTTATTTCACGGGATATAAAAATATGAGCTGGTTGTATGGAAACATCCTTTTAAACAGTTGCAAGTGGGCCTGGCATGAGAAAAATGGCTTCAACCCTTGACCTCGGATTCAAGTGAGCTAAAATGAGTTATTTCCACTGTATTAAGCTCAAAAATTCAGTTGGGGGGCAGGATGATGACATTTAACCTACAATATTGTATTTGTTGCATATTTAAGTGTTTCAAAGTGTCTGTTCACTATTAGTAATAAGCAGCTTAATGTGAAAAATTGATTAAACAGACACATCAATATATTGCAATACATTGTACTATTGTATTCGGTATTTTTGAATATGATGTAATTACCAAATGTTTATACTGTATCTGAATTCACGCATATGCAGATGTAGAGAGTGTGTTATATTATGGTCGTTACGTGGTTATTACGCTGAATTTTGTGGGCTATACATAACTTGCACTACTGCAGCAGTTTTGTAGAGTTCATTGTACCCCACATACGCTACAGTACATATCAAACAAACGAGGCTTTTAAAAGGCTTCGTTTATGCCAAACAAACATCAAAGAAAATTGTGCAGTGTCATAAATGCGACTGTCTACAACGTAGCATCGCCATGTAACAATGTATATAGTTCAAGTTTCCTCTAAAAGCAATATCTCTGATGATCGTCGTACAGGTCACGTATAGCACAAAGAAAATTTGTCGACAACATTAATCCAATTATCTCTCCTCCATACCTCCTTTTGCCCCTGGTGGTAGCAGTTACACAACAAGTCAACAACCTGTTGATTACCTATCTCCAAAGACAAAGTAATTATAGCTCTACCCGAGCATATAGAAAGGAACAAAAGAAGCTTTATTTTCAATCGATTCAGATATATAACCAATTAGTTACATTTTTCTTTGAAAGAAATTGTTTACCTCGCAGCTCCGGCTTAACCCTATTTTCTTCCACTGTTGGTTCCTATTTTCGCTTCTCCGTAATTTGTAGGTTGTCACCTCCAGAAGCCAGAAAAGTGATAGGCGCAACCTTTAGGTTACGTTCCAGCATTTGTAACATGAAAAAAAAGTAGACTTTTGCGAATTTTCTCATTTCAAGGTTTTTTTTCTCGCTCTGTTTCCCTACTTGGCGTGGATACATTCAAATGGAATAAAAATTGGAAAAAAGAAGGTCAGATAACCCACCCGGTATTACAAATGTTGAAAAGCGAGGAAGTTTGGATGGGAGGAATGGTCGTAGGGGAGGGAGCAAAAATGAGATTGAGAAGCTACACGCCCCAAAGAACTCCGACTGCTGTCTTGCTTCAATTTACTAAATGGAATTAAACCACTCGGAGCTTTTCCAATCCCTGCCACAGTCACGTTAACTCGAAAAACGCCAGACCCCATTCCCCTTCCCCCCTCTCCACTTTTTTTTTTGGAGGACTCTTTAATTACTGTTTCATAAAGGAAATTATCTCTAGAACCGATATTTTTCTAAATGGAATCAACCTTTTTTGTTCGTTCCCCTTCCTGCTGTTTTGAAAGAACAGCGATATGAAGGCACCAGTGAGCAGCCAAAATAACCCCTTATACTTCCCCCCCTAAACTTTTCTCCTTCAATATTTCTGCCTGTCAACCGATGATCCTTGCATGGTTTATCCGAACAGCCAACTGCGGATTTGTCTTTGTTACTAAGGGAACCCTGTCACAATCGCTTCAGGGCAAGACGTGCCACGTTTTCTTTTTCTTTTTTTTGTCACCGTCCTACTTTTTGTCTCCTTTTTTTTCTGGAGGTAAGAGAAGTAAGCCGATTCTAGACCCAGCTCTTATGTACACGATTTTGAAGGGAAGGAGAGAGAAAAAAAACGTAAGTCGACCTAATTTGCATTTTTAGTAACTTGGGCTGTGCACACGTCGCGTTTGATATCGGTTTAATTTCATCTTCCGTCAACATTTTATGAACTGCTCTTTTCCCCAACTTTTTCATTTAGATTAACATCCCGTGTCTATGAGTTACTAAAAAAATAGATATACCGCCCGTTAGACACTTGAGGGACATTTTATACTCTTATCGTACTAAAGCACGGGTGTAATCTTACGACTCCAGATTCATTAGTGAACCATTTCAGCCAACGCCTGAGTCCTTTACAACCGGTCGTTAATTTGTTAAAACGATTCTTTTTATCAGGATCTTGCACGTACAAGTCGCTCCCGCACTCCACTGCATCACTTGCTGTTATGCACTGCAGAAGAATGTGCCCAAAATTCTCTTGGAACTCGACATTCTAAGAATATAAGCAGCTTTGTAGTCACATTTTAGCACACTTGCTAATATTCACCGTTCTTAACTTATCACATTTTAGCAGAATTGAAGCGCTTTTCTTTCTGCACTATATATACCATGTAACTGACTGTGAGCTGAAAAATACTCCGAATGTGATATCACGTGTTTACCGCTTTGACCCAACCCGCACAAAATTGGATGTTTTTTTTTTAGACTAGCACAGAGTTGAAAAACAACAACAACAAAAGCACAACGACTGTCCTTTGCTATGTAAATTAGTCCCGACAAATCACTGCTATATTCCACCTAGATAACTGCAAGTAGAAGTGAAATATTAGAGTGAGTGCACCCCTCCCCCCTGCCACCCTCCCCCGGTTATCCTCCCCCCCCCACCATGTTCAGGAGGGTGCAAAGGGGGGTTAAGCGTAGCACCTGTCTGGATTTTCAGCCAATACAAAACCATTCATGTTATCCGCAGAGTACCACTACACAGCAATCCTGCAGTTGAAAGCACAAACTGTCCTCATTATTATAATCAAACGCAGACAATATAGTCAATCCGTAGTGCAGGCCGACATTAAAACTCCGGCAAATCACCGGAGCCGTGGCAGTAATTACGCTTGCATTCCAACAGAACGGTAATGGGGCCAATTGGCGGTTACCAAAATGTTTCGTCAATTCATAAAGGGGCTCCGTTATGCTCCGGGAAAGATGGACGCCCCTCATCCACTGGCTGAAATAGTTTCTCTGCCGGTCTGAATGGATTGTATTTACGGGGAGTCCCCCAAACAACTATGTCATGGTGATGCAAATGCAAAAAAAAAAGAAAGAAAAAATCACATGCAAGGCGCATGGAACTTGTATTCATTCGGAGCTGACTTGAATGAAAGCATATTTGTAAGTCCGACTTAATGTGTCCATATATTAAGCAAATTGGTATTGTACCTATGAGACACTCGGTGATTTTTAAAGTGTTGCAATGGTTTCATTCGCACACTGCATAATATTGCCATATATTTGCTAATTTGCATAATCACCGTTTTTTCAATTAGCCGCATTTGAAACTTTAATAGTCGTGGTGGGTTTCCGTATAACGGTTGTTTAATAGACTAATATATGAGACCTTTGCACTATTCCCAGCAATTTTTTAAAAATCAAACGGACTCATAAAGCCACACCTCTAGCAGAGGATGTGATCCGCAAGTGTATGTGCATAATATTCAAATGCATTTTTTAGCAATACAGATCCCGTTTCAAAGCGAGGAATGCCCCCATTGCGGCATTACATGGCACTGCCCACTATGCATTTTAGTTTGACGGGGCCGATCTCCACTGACAGTTCAATTTAGATATAAATGTCAGATATCCCATTGTCCAACTATCACGTAACGTACTTGAATGCAAAGAACATGAACATATATAGTACATAAAAGCGCAAAAAAAAAACAATTGGAGCTATGTGCACAACACAAAAAGTGAGTGTAGTTGCATGCTGTTCCGCAAGAGACTCCACTTGATCAAAAATGTCTACGTTGTGATGAAACAGGTCGGTGAAGCGTAGAAAGCGCATCATACTTGTGACAGAGTCATTTACCGTAGCTGTCTCTCAAACCTAGCATTTGATGGAGCCAGATAGCCGGAAAAACAATAGAAAAGGCTGAAACGCAAACAATGATTCTGTAATGAAGCTAATGAAAAATAAAAAGCCCACGCAACCTTCCATTAATTGCGCATGCATATCTATTGTGCTGGCATTCTATTGCCTTTCGCTTTCTTTCTTTCCTTTTTTAAATACAGGCTGGCACACAAAGCCAAGGCCCGCAGTCCAGATTGCACTTTGGCTTCGCATGCAATCGCTTATTTTACGTAGCCAAGTCATGCGAATCGTTTAATCATCCATCTTTGTGCTGTTAATATCTTTGTACAAGCTTAAATGACGTGAGTGTATATAGGGTGGCCGACTATCATGCAATGACAATAATATTTCAATCGTGTTTAAGCCCCCTAAAGTGGCCACAATGGTAAGCTAATGTAAAATATTCCCCAGCCTTATCTCCAACGTGCGAATGAATGCTCCGAAGCCTTTGAAATATGTTCCCCTGCTGGAAGAGTAGATCATTTCTGCAGCTACTAACGAGAAGATATCACGAATTCGCTAATGGACTCGTACACAATATGCCTGGCACAAGGTATTTATTGCCTGAAACATAATACAACCCTAGGTTGAAACACAAACGAACAAGCCAGATGCTGCTTGCTATAAAAGCATTGAATGGTGGGAAAGGTAAATAACCACCAAAATTTTACTCCAATACAACAAAAAAAACAACAGACGAGAGGCAAAATTTGAATTGAACTGCACCGCATATCTGTCCAACTGACACTGCACAAAATGGTTGATTCGTGTCGTTTGATTGCGCATACCTTTCAATAGACATGCCGCAGTTTGACATAAAAACGAACAAAATTAGCACAGTCAATCTACTTGAAACCTCGTGCCAATTATCGCATGGCCCGGCATGAATGTGCAATGAAAGGTGGAGAATTAAATGGCTCTGAGCGATACGCAGTAATAAATGTCTCACGCAGGCGACACCGTGGCCTGTCACTCTTGTCGGACGTGCACTGTACGCTACTCACACTTGCTCTGCTTGACTAATTGCAGAGTCAATGCTCTCCAACTGCTTATGTGCAAGAGCTAGATAACAACTTGAACGTCGTAACCACAGGTATTGGTTTGTTCAGGTGCATGACGCTAAATATATATTATTGAAACGGTGTTGTACTGTACAGCACAGGGCGAGGTACAAGGAAACAAATATATTAGTTATGAGAGAGGACATCTGCGGTCCGGCATGAGACAGTAGGTCCAATGTAGATGGCTTCTCATTTTAATCATTTACGAGGGCTATATACTGCTTGACCACCTGACGGGTAGAATTATTACACTGCATCATTTCGCACAGTACTTGAGAGACGTAGGCACATGAAAACGTCATTTTGACCACCTACTGTAGCCACCAAGTCCGCTATATGACGCGCTTACATCCACTCAATCGGAAATAGACATTCCCCATTTTACATGTCGCCAATACACATCATTGATCAACATCACTGTACATGAGTACCTTCACATGCTGGCAGGTAGTCATGACATTTCCTGGTAGTGTACGGCGGCAGCCAACTAGATTCCGGGTATCCCCATACGCTCAGCCGGATCTTCTGCACGCTCTCGTCATGATTGGAGTGCTTTTCTGAGAGGCTTTTCTTCACTTTCTCAAGTGAGAAAGCCACTTCCACGCGTTAAGCGATGTCAAACACTGTTCACCATATACAACGCACACATTTCGCCATGAATTTCTGCGCTCTTTCCTCCTTGTGTCCACATCAACCTGATAACATCCTACTCCTCCATTCACCCGTACGTTTCCGCATTTGACGTTACATGGGCGTCGTGTCCTGTCACCTATCGAGCTGAAGGTGAAACTTTCAAGTAAGTAAGCCGGGAAGCCCAAAAGCCTTGGTTTCCAAGCCTGGTAGTAAGTTGCAGAAGAGAGTTTGCTCAACAACTGGCAGCAGATCGAACCACGATGAACAAGATGTCCGGCATGCAAGTAGGCTCCTGATAGGCATAGTTTAGAAGTGGAAGGAGCAGCAGCGAAATGTCGTCACCTATCTATCTCTCCAGCACGAGGCTATAGGCAATTCTGCACCATGGAGCAAGTTTGGCCGATAAGATGGGTGGAAAAGGAGCAATTTCCGAGATGACAGCCGAAGCTTTACAAATCTCTTTTGGTGCGAAGGGGAGTTGACACGGGGAAGGGGCGCGGTGACGTCCTGGCCAGAGATGACTTGCATCGATCCTCACGTCATTGGCTCAAGTCCCGCCAAGATAAATGGCTCGCAACTCCTGTTGTTCATCGGAGAAAAGGGCATTGACAAAGTCAATGGAAAAGGGCTGCAGGAGAAAAACGGATGGAAGAAGAAGATCCGTTCCCAGGGCCAATGGAAGGCTTAAGCGCAAAGCACCTGCTATATGGGTCCATTTCATCACCCTCAAGCCTACTCAACTTGCCGGGCTGTCACATCCAATTTAACTTCAAAGTTTGCCTTCCATTTTCACCAGTTTCAACCGATGAAACCCATTCCTTCTTGCTGACGATAAGTTTGAACGGCACTGTCAATATTGTTTTAACCTTTTCCTCCCGATCTGATGAATGGAAACATTACTGTCGCCCCAGGAAAAACCTCGCTAAATGTAGCGTTTACGCTCACTAATTCGTCTTTAGAATATGGTACTTAGTGAAAGAGCAATACGAAGGTTCCAGAAACTTTCCGTCTGGTGACCTTTAGTCGTGTGTTTCTCTCAAGTGTTTATTTTACATATCTATGATATTATCTGTGATTTTGTAACAATATTGGATTTTGTACATTGTATTTTATGTAGGATAGAATGTTTTTTCTTCTACATAACCATTTTTAAACGGAGTTTTCAATTAAGCTCTCTGCTGTAGCCTAACAGAGTATGTCACGGCTCAATCTCGGTTATAGTCTACGTACTACAGTATATCGCCCAAAAACATAAAGATGATATAGTACGTACACGGTCACATTATTTTTGCCTACAGCGAGAATAATATTCTCGCTAAACTATAATTTAGTGGAAAAACTGGGTGTATAGAAAAGAGCTTTTGGAATACACTGTAAAGATGCCTTTAGGGTATAGAAGCTGTCATACGGTATATATCACAAAAGTTCTTTTGAATTGGTATTGGGGGAATGGATTTTATTCATAAGTACCGTATCTTCATGCACCTCTTCCACTCGTTTTGTTGGCCAGTCTTACTTGAATGTGGTTTAAGCTTGTTCATGGTATGATTGGAGGTTTATTTCAATGTATATTTAAATACGCATGCATGCTACATACGGCAGGTATTATGAATTTTATTCCGATAATAATTTTCATTTTACAATTTTAATATTTCCTAATTACTTGTATTATTAATAACAATTTATTACTTTTATTCCGATATTATCAAACTCTCGCGACCTCCTGCATATCATATAAGCAAATGAAAGTGTTCACAATTTTATTCACGACGACAGCCTTATCAACATTTCAAATTCTCTATCTTGTCAAAACCGATTCCGACAAGTAGTGAATACCAAGTGTTAAGTGGTGACGTTACCAGACCAACTCACTTTAAGTAGGCAGATATTATTGAAGATGCATGACAATCATCAGCATGGGCGGCACGGACACCTCAGCCTGCTACCTCTGAGGTCCCGCTTCGACCCTCGAGTCGGACATACTCGTAGGGCACTCTCTTCGTGGAAAGAGTTTCGAGAGATTCTCTCAGTCTTCGCGTGGGTTTTCTCGGGGTTCTATCGTTTCCTCCCGAATTCCAAAAATCTCTCTTCCACTCTCACCCCCACCTATGTCGCATAGTCTTAGTTGCTTTGGCTTCCACAACCAACGTTGACACCAGTTTTTGGTTGGCCACACATTGCTGTATTACACAACATACTCTTAAATAAGAAAACATGTTTTACATAATTATAATCATATTCAGAACCATTGTAGACACTTCAACGTGGTTTGTTTCTTATTTATGTCTAGGCTCGATGAAAGATCAGCATATGGCCTACAGATAGGTAAAATATTACCAATTATGCAGCTAGAATAAATTATACCTCCTTTATAAGCTTCAGTTGACTTTGACTCGAGAATTGAGCAGCAGATTGCAATCACGAGCCTTTGTGTCGAAGCAAAAAAGTCGACATCACGAAGCGAATTTGATCAGGTTCGCAGTCCGAATTAATCAAGGGTGGTAGATTGGATGCCTTGGAAGTGAAGAGCAATGACGAAGACCTCCAACTCGTCGACAACCCGAGGCCACGACAAACTCCTTCAACTCTGCGTATTTCTGCTTCTGCAATCCAAATTAAACAGCCGCCCAATCGCTCTCCAGAGATACGCCTTATTCCTGTTATGGAGCACGCACCTTTATCATCCTGCTGGCTGCCTTCCTTGTCCTTAAAATAGGAATCGATCCATAGGGAACATAGGGAAATAAATGGAGGAAGGTCGTACAAGAAGCCAAATGCAAATTCACCTGGAACCACTAAAGAAACTTTAGGGGTGGCATTGCCCACTAATGAATATGCAAAAAGTCTAATCACTTTTTCACGTTCCTTCCCTTCCAATTTAGAAACCGATCTGTTTCGTCAGGCAAATAATGAGAAGCTATGTGACATTACATCCGGGGCTTGATTCGAGTCCCGGATGTGGCGATGACGTCATGTAACATGACCCGAACTGCACGCGTGCTGGTGGGCAGACATCCCGTTTGTCAATCATCACAACTTTTTGCAACATTTTACCCCTTAGCCAGGTCGAAAAAAGCGGGTGTAACGTCAAGAAAGGCAGGTTTGCGCCGTAAAGGTAATCAGCCGTCAAACCACGTCCGTGTTACTGTAACCCTGCGTGTTAGTTCATGTCAGTCTATCGCTTTTCTAACATTTTTTTTCCTACCGTGGCCTTCCCCGTGAACCAAACGATAATGTGATGGAAATTTGGCTTAAACCACTCAGTGTATGTTATTGCATTACTTCCACAATTAACTGTTAATTTATAATAATTACCTTAACATATAGTGTGCTTGTAGTTTGATTGCTCGTTATAATAACGGCTGTTATCTCATTATCGAAGGTTTTCTAAATATTAATTAATAACCACTAGAGTAAGTAGTATTATGCTGTGGATATATTGAGGTTATACTGCATAGCCCGCATATATATGTGTGTCATACGTAGGATAAGTGAAGGTGAAAAATAGCAACATAGGAAAATAAAATATGTCCACAAAATAATAGTGCAAGACAATGCAAATACATGTGCCCATAAATGAATTTTCACTGGTGATTATTGCATGCCAGTGAAACATAGCATTTAGACATGGATGACCACTGTTACTTTGATCATAAGTTTACTGCATATGTAAGGAGGAATAAATGCAGGTAGTACGTAATAAAGGACCTGTTCAAAGTTATCCTGACTCAGAAAGGCAACCCGCATGGCCCAATGATTCGTGTCTTTAGATTGGAGCAGATCACTGGCACGCAGGCAACGCAGGGGAGTTGGATCAAAATGTTGATGTCAAGTCACTCTAATACAGGGTGATTACAAATGAATAGTACAATTACAAATGCATATAGCTCCGTACCTAACAACCGTACATGAACGTGTTATACACCAAATGAAAGAGGAGGTTTTAAAGTTTTTTTCATACCTTATAAATGTTCTATATGATTTCCCTTGGTCACTCGAGAAACGTCGATCCGATAGTGCAATTCCTCCCATACTCGTGCCAGCATGTCCGTTGTCACTGACTCAACCGCAGTAACCATGCACTGGCATTCAGATGTTCGCCAGTTTCCGAACAATGTGCTCCTTCGTCGTTGGATAGGTCGCAGTGACCTGCAAGACTTGGCGCTTTACTGCTGGCGCCCAAGGTCGCCGGATTTGACACCATGCGACTTCTTCCTTTGGGGGTACGTTAAGGATGCTGTGCACGTGCCACCGATGCCAACAACCCTGGATGAACTCAAACATCGCATTGTTACTGCGGTTGAGTCAGTGACAACGGACATGCTGGCACGAGTATAGGAGGAATTGCACTATCGGATTGACGTTTCTCGAGTGACCAAGGGAAGTCATATAGAACATTTATAAGGTACGAAATAAACTTTAAAACCTCCTCTTTCATTTGGTGTATAACACGTTAATGTGCGGTTGATAGGTACGGAGCTATATGCATTTGTAATTATACTATTCATTTGTAATCACCCTGTATATGTCATTCAATGGAAGAATGCTTCTAACGGGTGACCTTCAACAGTTTGGAGAAAGAGTTCGGCCTTGCTTTGCCAACGAACGCCATCTTGAGTCCGCCCCTCTCTCTCCTCTTTCTCTTTTAGGGGAGAGTGAGAGAGAGGAGAGGGAGTGAGGGAGAAATACGCGATTGGGCAAACGCGTGATATCTTTATTGGACTTGCATTTCGCATGATTGACACTCTCGCGAGGCATTTGCCCAACGCTATTATTCTTACAACATTTTTACGGTGTAAAACCCACATAAATTGTCTTTGGCGCAACTGTCATTATGATATGGTGCGGGTGCCCCATGTGGCAACATATTTTGAATACTACCAAGGCCTCCAGATAGCAACACCTACCACATCAAAGATACAGTGAGTGGCGAACACAGCGGGGTTTAGCGTACAACTAGGTGCATAGAATATACACTACACGATGAGCCTAATTTTTGTCGTTTGGGTTGTGGGGCTACTCAGGGTAACCTTGAACAGGTCCTTTCTAATGTCTAGAATACAATAGATGAGGAAACGGAAGGATAAATTAGCGATGCAGGATATACAGTATAGCATGCTTACATGAAGCATGTCTGAAAAATCAGTTCAAAGTGTCGTTCTCATGACATCAACAAAGCTAGATGGTCAAGGCAATAAGGCTATGTTCATTACCAGGCATGGTTGATATTTCAATGCTGTTGGGACATTACGTGTACTATGCTGAGTAGTTTAATGGATCATTACTGTAGAGCAGCCCTCCGCCGGCGCGGCGCTGGTGGTCTGTTGGTTACACCGCTCGCCTCTAGACCCAAAGTTGTGGGTTCGAACCCGGCCGAGGTCGGTGACTTTTCTCCGGGTGGTAGAAAAGTGAGAGTGCGTCTTCCTTCGGAGGGGAAGTAAAGCCGTCGGTCCCGTGTGCTTGTGACATTGCGCGAGTGCACGTCAAAGATCCCCAGAGTGGCCAAATGTCCAGGAGGAGGATCACCCCCTGGCGTCGGTGTTGAGCCTCGCGGCAGAAATAGGCCGACGTTAAGCCCCCACTAAAGTAGAGCAACCCCCAGTCACTCCCTATACCAGTACATTATTACCCCCGTGAGCTTAGCTAATCTCCTCCACCGAGGGGGATTGGCGACGTTCGGCGCTAGAGTCAAGTGCCAGTACAGGTGGCGCCTTACCTAGCGAGGCAATTCTGAACCATTTTGGTCGACTCCGATTGGCTGGAGTCTGAAAGGCCTCATGTGGAGTGCCATGTTGGGGCCCAAGGAGGCCAGCCAATCGGAGTCGACCAAAAGGGTTCAGAATTGCCACGCTAGGTAAGGCGCCACCTGTACTGGCACTTGACTCTAGCGCCGAACGTGGCCAACCCCCCTCGGTGAGGGAGATCAGGTAAGCTCACGCGAAAAGAGGGCCAGTGACGGGGGGGGG
>JYFJ02005370.1:60021-73617 GCA_000934665.2 Catajapyx aquilonaris
GGGGGGGGGGGGGGGTGCTGTAGAGGTAGTTGTCATGATCACGTAACAGTATATGGGATGAATATAGGCCGACGGGGCCAATGACCTTTTGATGCTGCATTTTACGACGAATGAAGGAAAAGGGAATATGGTAGGGTTTGGCTTGAGTTTGACGAAAGTTTGACACTTGCGTAGGTCGAAATATTTCATTGTGCCTAGATCAAAACTCCCTTCTACCTTTTCCTTCCAGCCTTTAGGTAATTTTTAATTTTCTTGCCCGAAATTGTGCCTTTGCACAGCCTTTTCCAATATCTAGACCAGTTTTGCGGATTTCTTATCATCAACAGTCAGGGGGATTGGGCATTTCCTTATGAAACTAAAACTAAAACAGATGATTAAAAAGTGCATTAAATTTTTTTAACTGGATACGTTTATGAGAAGAAGTTTAGTTTGGATGGTTGACACTGGAAAAGCTTCACATTGAGGCAATTAATAGCAATTACAAAATAAATAATGTACCTTCTCAAGAGATAACAATATTGTTCAGGTAGAATATAGACTACTGTAGTGAGCTGCGAATGGAAATAAGGAAATGCAAGACCAAAGTAATGATACGAGTACAATGTAGAATTTTATCAGAAAGTTACTGTCTTAAAAATACTGTTTGAATCATCCGATAATTTGAGGTTTTGGGGGTCATTCCAACAGAATGATTTTAATGAGGTTATATTGACTTCACTATTTAACAAAAATTGCAGTAAAATGACTTTACTCAAGATAAAATTATGATGCTTGCAAAATTTTACAGAGTTCAGATGTTGCATTGACACCACGGATCTGGAGTAGGCCTACACGAAACACATAATGCATCAAAGCTTTAAGAAATATACGGTACGTGAATTATGGAAAACTAGCAGGGGACCAGTTCTTCGCACGGGGATTGATAAATGAAAGAAGTTTGTAAAACCTTCATAATTTTTATACTCTATAGTTAGCTAAGTCAGTGTAAAATGCTCTGTGCTCACGGTAGTGATGGCTTTGAACATGTGTCACATGAGAAATACCTGGGATGGAATTTGCGTCGTACTACTAGTTACTTCTAACTTAGCAGCACCAGTGTAGTGCAATGGTACTGCTAAGTTAGCAGTAACTAGTGGTACGACGAAAATTCTACCCCTGGTGTGGCCCGAATAAAGGCCTTTTTACGGTCACAATGTGAGCCAAAGTCGCGCGGCAAGGTTCTTGGCGAACGACAAAAGGGGGGTTGCCCTATAGGTCTTGTCGGAACGACTCTAGCATATGTGACCATATTTATTTGAGATAGTCTTTGTCGTCTTGGAAGCTACGAAGTCGTTTTTCTTGCTACTATGTCTTCCCCATGCTCCCACTCCATCTGACCAATCAGAGCCTTTCCTCCCTTCCAACTCTCCCTCAAGAGCAAGGGGAAAGCGCGGGCAATACAACATTGGGCACGACATTGAATTGCACGACAGCCTTCCCCCTGCTCCCTCTTTTCGGAACCAATCAGCGCAGCGTCCCGGTAGAGCCTGTCCTTTTCCCTGTCCCCAAGATGGTCGCAACTCAGAAGGACCTCGGAAACACGGCTCGAAAAGCAGCTTGACCGGTCCTCCCCCTCCGGACTCATCCGGTTTCCCTCCCTCCGCCTGCCGACCAGCCATGGACCAACCCCCCTCACAAAGAGTACCCAGGGGTGAGGAGGTGACCCGGCGGACCTACCGAGGACTCGCATTCAAGCTGATGGATGTGCGACTTCGCACATGTGCAACATGCTTCTAGTCGGAATGGCGTAAACGCATGGTGCGATTCGTGTGCCCGACAGAAAAGTCGTTCGCGCGACTTTGGCTCACATCGTGAGAGCGTAAACACGCCTTAAGGGTGTGCAGAGCCAGTATTTGAGTACGTCATTATCAAAACCACAGGTAACACCGTTTTAGGAACAAAATTTTCAGGAAACGCGAATTTCTGATTTCGCAGTTTTTCGTCTTCCTAAATGTAACCCTTTCCACTGACAAATAAACTGCCTCCGTTGCAGTGACATGGTGTATTACAGTAGTTTGATATTGATTTTATTAATAGTGTCATTACATGAGGGCAGGATACCACGTTTGTTACAAAAAACGAATCAGGATTGATTTTTTAAAAGTTATATGCTATATATAGGGTACGTATTCAAAAGAAGTTATCCCAACGTGTACTAAATAAGTCTAAATTTTTGTTATCACATTCATAACCCTCTTGCCGATTATTTCATTGGCGTATTATTGAGCACACTGTCTTCTGTTGTCCTTTGTTAAGTCTCTCTCTCTCTCTCTCTCTCTCTCTCTCTCTCTCTCTCTCTCCCTCTCNCTCTCCTCCCCCCCCCCACAATTTCCCGCATTGTGTGATCTCCCTTCCTGGCAATATTGTCTTGCCACTTTTATACAATGCCGTCAGTTGGTTGGTTGGCTGATTAGGGAAGTCAAAGCATCTAAGGTTATCTGGGGAGGGTGAGATGGGAAGGGAGGTTTTTGGACAGTGCAGTGGGAAGAAACGAAAAACCTACTGGAACAAAGCTCTGTTCGCATGAAAAACAGTTAGCTCTGTTCAACCAGGGATGCAAAGCATACTAACCTCTGAGGTGGAAGGTTGTGACGTTAGCCACAACACCAACATGCCACCCGCCTATTGGACTTTGCAGGGTTATGATTTGCTCCAATAAGCTTATGAATTGTTTTAAATTCCACTCACAAGGAATTCGCAAGCTCTGAAGATTGTGGTCTGCTCTCTCTGTACATATTATGATGCAGAGAAACTGCAGATGCTGTGTGCTCTTCATATTAGCGACTTGGCAACACAGCTTATTGCTATTAGAATATGTATTGTTTAACCAAAAATATCCCAACCATCAATATTCAACTGCTGTGAAGAACAGGATTCTACAGACTACAGTACCACTGATAGTTACTTTCCATTAACATGTCGTCAAGCGGAATGTCATTCAAATCGTGGTCTTATCTTTGACGGTGCCAGCATCACCGCATAATTAGAGCACAGAATGTTTGTGCGCACGGTATACCTCTCTACCTATGTTGCACACAGAGCAGGGGTTGGCTGAATGCAAGGTTAAATGGGAATAAAATCCACATGGGAGAGGCCGTGTGGGTATGATTCATTCTGTTTTGAATTTGGCGGGTGGAGGGACGGGGGAGTAGAGGAGAGTAGGAGCAGAGAAAAAAATTGGGGTACACTTTGTGTGTTTTTCCCAGCCCACGGACACTACCCCTACCTTCTGGGCTTATCACCTGACGGGGTGTTTTGCAGCGGGTGCTCACCTGAGAGCGCCATGAGACATTTCCCAGAGCAATTATGTGGCGACCCTACCGGATTAGGCTGAACTTTATAGGTACAAAAGGGAAGCGCTACATTGGGGACCCGACATGGGCGCCGGCGGCCATGTTGGGCCCACATGTAGCGCTTCCCTTTTGTACCTATAAAGTTCAGCCTAGTCCGGTAGGGTCGCCACATGATAGCTCTGGGAAATGTCTCATGGCGGTCTCAGGTGAGCACCCGCTGCAAAACCCCTCGGCAGGTGATAAGCCCAGAAGATAGGGGTAGTGTCCGTGGGCTGGCACTGACAGTGAGAGTCGTCTCAGCGCTAAATTTTGAAAACAAAGTTTTTCAAACTGCTCCCAATATTTGACGATTTGATTAGGGCCTACCATGTATTGATTCGATCGACTTATTGGGATTTTAATTGACCTTGCGAGTATGCTGCGCCATTTAATGTCATTGACTTGCAAAGAGATTGCCCCTGGCTGAGCGAAGATGAAGGAGGAGAGGTCAAAATGGTTAGGACAGAAATTGAGGTAATAATATGCAACATTGTAAATAACATACGGTACATAAGAAAGGAGAGGATAATTATGTAAATTCTTGGGACGGATGGTAGCGTACTGTAGAATTATTAAAATATGATATTGGAAGGGGAAACGGAATGTTTTGGAAACACGGGAAATTATTCTAAGGGGCTACTATGTTTATGATTTGAATTTATGTTCACTCGTTCCTGATGTACTGTGTAGGCACATGTTACTGTTGCGGATTGAATGGATCACACTCGGATTGTGTAGAGTGAGTAAAGCTGTTTGGCCGCCAGCGCTCAGCAGTGTCAGTTCCATTTTAATAAAAATGCCTGGAGCCACATTTTTCCGCCAAGCGCACTCCGTACCCCATAATTAGACTGTTACGTAGGTCCTAAACAAAACTTGAACTTTCCTCGGGCAAAAATGAAAGTGATCACGTGCCTATTCCTCCCTGAAACTTTCGGTTCCTCCGCGATACATTGCTCAATTCAACAAAAACTTCTCTCCCCCCCCCCCTCCCCCCAAATGGAAAGTGTTTCAAGTCTGGAGACAGAAGAAGGGGTGTAGCTGGGGTAGGGAAGTTTCTCCAGCTTTTCAAAACGCATTCGACAATGACAATACAAACTGACTGAATTTAATTAAATTTGGAGAAATGTGTCACAAACACGCGCTTGTCGTCATCAAAGCGGAAAAGGTTTCTCCCCTATAACATCCGCCGCCACAAACAACTCGTAATAGAGGCCAGATAGAGGTGTTTTGTGGGCGGGCTGGCAAAAAGGCATTGGCCAATAACAAAACGGTAAGAGTTGAGGGGAAGTGGGGGGGGGGGCTATGTAATAAGAGCTGGTAATGAGGGGACGCCCCCCTCTGTTATGCAGGGGGTAGTATCTTGAAGCTGCAGGGCAGAGGGGGAGATGAATACAGGGAGGGCACCTCAATCGTCCACCAACAAGGGCTCGTCAGCCAAGCTATTAGAGGGCCTGTCAAAATCAGCCGCAACTCCAACATGGAAACGAGTGCAGTGGGATAATTAATTGGATCTCGTCCCGTGAAATCCGCAGGGGAAATGGAAGAGGAGAGGCAGATATGGAAGGGGTAGTCCGGGAATGTTATGTGAAATGGGGAGGTGTATGTCCCCAAAATCTCTTCGCGCTTAAGAGGAGGACTATTTATCTCCGAAATCCGGTTCATTATGGTTGTTACAGACCGTACAGGGGGGGGGGGGTAATGGCCAATTGATTTATTCATGGAGTTGCTGAAACATGTGTGAAGGGAGAGAGAGGGCCAGAGAGATTGAGGGGAAAACCTGGCTCGTGGGGGAAATGTGGGAAAGATGAGCTGACATCCTCAACATTATGCACTGCAGGAGTCATACTTAGAGCTTAATTGGAGCAGGACAAGTCGTGGGATCGAGCAGTCCGAAATATGTGTCCAATTAGAGACATGAACTGAAATATACATAGTGTACTCCTCCGCCTGGCTGTCATACAGTGTCATCTCTCCCCCTCCTCTTTTGCATACATCAATTTGACTAATGCTTCGAAATGAGGTCTAAATGAATCTAGTCTTAATCCCATCAGTCTTCTCATGTCCTCCGCAGAGTAAATAAGAGGCGGCTGGTGCATTTTGCTATGGAGGGGTGGATGGGGGTGTGGCGAAGAAGCTTTCCTGTTTTGCTGGCAGGGCAAAATCTAGGCCCTAGTGGATTAGGAAGAGGTGGGGCCAGGCCTCAATCCCCCTTTAAGACAGCTCAGCTGCTGTGTGCCAGCACGCCCGCTAATGCAATAAGGACGCTCAAGAAGAGCAGACCTGGATAAATATCCCCTGTGTGCCCGTCTTTGCGCTGCCACGCTAACCTAGCTAACAGTCAAGCCTAGCTGCCAACCAGGAGACAGATCCGCCTGGAATTTACTCTCATAGGTGTCACAAGCCTGTTGATTCGCTCCTCCTATTAGCAGCCTCATTAAGATGTCCTCAGCTGTCTCGGATGGGGGGACTCCACAAGTTTTGCTGTCGTCCCTGATTTGCTGGCTATGGCCTCTAAATATCAACCGCTTTGGGTGGTCTGATGCTTCCCGGATAGGGGACGCTAGTATCTAGCCTGATGTGGACACTGAAATAGGTCGTAATTAAGCATGCTCTGTGCTTTTTATCGGCCTACATCTGAGCTTAATTTCCGTTTAGACTACAGTAGAACTAGGAAACTAGGGACAAAAATGTAGGCGGCGAGTCAACTACCAATGTGACAAAGTTGGAGATTTGTATCTAATAGGGTATTGGGAGGGACAACTCGAAGTTGCCCTGGCACACAATTAGCAATCATTACTTTTCCCACCTCCCATCCCACCCACTCTTCCATCTCATTCTGCTCTACCGTCTCTCCATTGAAGTAACAAAGTAAAGAACTGAATGGGTTAGTGCCATAACGTGCTAAGCCACAAAACCTTCATTCTGAGATATGGGCTTTCAAAAGTTTGGCTTAACATGGCAAATCATACAAAACAAGGAACATTATTCGTGATTTTCTCGTGATCTATGGGGAATTTTTCTAACTACGTGATGCCCACTTGTGAAGCACGATGGTGGGACTTTCAGACACGTGCAAGCTCAAAAAACACAAAAGTGTGGCTTAGCACGTTATGGCACTAACCCCTTCAACTATTTAAAAACTTGCGTGATAACAGATAATATGTAAGTAAAATGCAGTAATTGGCGGATTGTCCACTGCCCCCTGATTGTGAACTATTATCATGCCAACCATAAACAGTCACACTAACAAAATAATTAATGATAAATTTTTCATAAACAGGGTGATTTGCAACTAAAAAAGCAAACTTTTAAGTTAAATTCTTGGTTATTACAGGTTTACTACTGGTATACTAATGGTCGTCGGTAAAGCCTCATTACTGACTGTGAGATAACTATTTCAAACACAATGCAAAAAATATGCTATCAGGTAGCCTATGAAAACTTTCTCACTAGTTTGTCTTTTCATCTAAAATGTGCCACCATGCGATTTAAAACACTGCCAGTCCGTCAGATGCAGCAGCCAATCAACGTGTCCGAAGGCAGGCAATACCCAAAGTTTAAGCTTCTTTTAATTAAAGCTAATTACAGGCTGCGCTGACCACAGGATATCACTACGTAAAATGTACTGACAGAATTCGTTCGAGAAGTTTTCTCCGTTTAGTTTCGTAACACCCTGCAATTTTATTATGCAGTCTGACTGGCAGTTCATATCAGTACATTTTACATACCGACATTGCACTATGAGCAAACATGCGAAATAGCGCCGACGTTTGAGATTCGCGAATATAACAAGCTGAATGGCCAGCGTGGCGCTACCTATCCATTTCTAGACGGATGATAGCTTTTGTGACACCGCAATTTCCCCGGCAATCACCACATTCATTATTCTTCTCAACCAAGGCGCGAGGGTTATGATTAGCACGTAATTGCAAAAAAAAAAAGAGTTTAATAAGGTTATCTGGTTTAAAGATGTGGCGAGCTGATCAGGAAGCTTAATTATAGGCCCTTATTTGGACATGGCTTTGTGAACAAGAGACCTGGCGGGGAAGGGAAAATAATGACAAAAGGCCTGTGCCAGACAAAAGGATAGCTATCACTACTTGTCCCTGTGGCTGGGACCTACAGGTAAGCCCCGCCCACGACACCGGTCGTGATAACTAGTTGCATTGTGGTCTCCTCTCATTCCGATCAGTGGCGTGCGGTGGTCAGAATGCGTAGGAAAAGCCGGACGTTTGACGAACAGGTCCCAACCACAGTCAAGCATGTTGTGCCAGTGGTGGTGGATGGAGGATGGGGGAGGGGAGGGCGATTGGGGGAGCCAGCTTTCGGCCTGAGTTTCGTCAGTGCAGGACAAAGTCAGTAGATTGGACGCCAGTTCCATCAATTGTCGGGAGAAATGCAACGTGATAGTATGGTAGATATTTTCTATATATTCGGAGGTACTATACCAACTTCATCCAGCTTATTCTTTACCAGTATATTCTAAATTACAGGATGTAACTGACAGTCATTTTATTCGCGTTCCCGCTTCTTAAAACTCATAAGTGGGCGGCATGGTGGTCTATCGGTTACGCCGCTGGCCAGCCAAGCGGGAGGCCGGGGTTCAAATCCCGTCCCCGTCACCTCGTCTGCTTGGCCGGGTCTTTTTCCGCTTTTTCACCCGACATGCCGGAGCAGAATTGCACTCCCATCTCTGCTCGGGGCCAGGAGAAAAGGCCTGGTGTTAAAGAATGTCAGTAATGGCTATCGCACAGCGCCCTCCCTTGGGAACTTCCCCTTCCCCCCTAAGAGGGCCACGAGCTCTATCACGGGGTAACAAAAAAAAAACTCATGCACACAATGATTTTAACATAAAACAGTACGGTCAGGCAACTGCGGTGTTCTAATGTTCATATTATTTACACAGCACTTATATCAGGTACAGTAAATACCGGTAATATATTACATTATAGGCACTTATTTCAGGTAACATAGAAAGGTGAATTATTTCATTTTCTAGCGAATTCTACAGCGGTATTTTATCATACAGTCTGGGCGTCAAAAAGATATATCGTCAGAAAAACTTAGTTTCAGACTTTCAGTGTATGGAAATGGTAGTTTACTGCAGAAAACCAGGGAAGAGATGGAGTGTGTTTTTCCACAGATCCACGAAGACGAGTCGGCACACACGATTTTGGCTCGCTGCCGCCAAAAAAATGGCGGGAAACGTAGTGACCCGGCCCCCTTAAGGTCCTTATCGGTAAACCGACACTGATTAGTGGCATTCTCAATCATGGGGTAAGCATTTCCCAACATATTATGTTGGGAAATGCTTATTGACGCGAAGACACCTGTAAGCCTGTCCCCTGGTAGGGGTATTGGGATACCAATGATCAGCGAACTTCTCCAGAAGCTGCTCCACCATGATCCGCTTAAAGGCACCTACAACATCCTCTTCTTTGCCCTCGCCCTCTCACGACTAAAACAGGTTCCTCTTTCCACGCTCAAGCTGTACAAAAATTCTACTGCCGCGGTTACCTCCTCCTTCATGAGTGTGTCAAGACAATGGTTGTTGAGGTAAGTTGTCCTCCTCATAGTACCAAATTAAATTTATTCTGCATTTAGCCAAGCAGCTTCAGGATGAGGACCTGCTCAATGCTGTGATACGCCTTGCTTTGTAGCGTGACAGTTTAGTGTATCAAGGAGTCAACGACATAGAAACCACACAACTTACAAGTTAGTGGGTGCAGTCATACAGTAATTTACCGACACATGGCAATGCTGTACAGGAGAATCTTAACGATCACATTCATTATTTTCCAATGTTGTTGTTGCTTTTACCATCCATTACATTATGTTTCTCTGAAACATGTTTATTACATAATCAATTTTAAATACTGTACACTCCTTAAAAGGGGGCCATCTGGAAATGACAGAGCAAGGATGGAGATAAGGGGGTTCATCCAAATGTCATGTCTTCTTTGCTTTAGACGTTTAGAGTAACAATACAACAATGGTGCCCAAAGAGTTAGTACAGAGTGAGTGATGACGATTTTTGGGGCCAAGCAAGCCTTCTATGGTAGGCTAATAAATTCAGTGTCTTGACTCTACTCTTGACACTCCATGACAATCTCTAGGCCTATAGTTAAAGCTTGGCAAAAGAAGTGTATGAATGATGCCATTCACCACATGAGATGGATGTCACTGAAATTATGCTCTTAGGAGGATTTATCTAACAAGCAAAGTAACTTTTCTTACCCTCCTGGATTTTGATAATTTTTATAATTTTAATTCTGCTTGGCCTGTAGTGTTGAGAAAACATCACCTCCGCTGCTAAATTCCACGTTAACAGGGTGAAAATACAGATTAAATGCGATGTTCCGAAAGCCACAACACCAGCGTTCGGTCGCGAGGCGCTCGTCCCGGCTACCCCGGTCGCGGTCGCCTTTCACCGCGTCTGTAGCTCTCTCCGGTGCCACGAAGGAGAAGGGTCATCTCGCACGCTTTGCAGTCGAAGGCGATTATAATACTGGAGAGCCAGGACAGGGAGCATAATACTACATAAGAGGCGCAAACATTCGATTCGCCTGTCTCTGTTTGATGGGGCTAACTCGGGGCTAACCATGGGGCCAGGTGGCAGCCATTTTGAAGAGATGCCAACGAGGTGTAAATAGGGTACAGGCAGGCCAAAGCTTCGCCATCTTTGATGGTTTTAGCGGCGGCCATGGCACTTCACGGCAAGAACACGGGCGAATTTGAATATTTTTCCCGTACTTACGGAATTAATACGTAGAAAAGTGCATTAAAGGAGCTCATACGGCAAAAAGATTCAAATTCAGCCGCCAAAACCATCAAAGATGGCAGACCTTTGGCCTGCCTGTACCCTATTTACACCTCGTTGGCATCTCTTCAAAATGGCCGCCACCTGGCCCCATGGTTAGCCCCGAGTTAGCCCCATCAAACAGAGACAGGCGAATCGAATGTTTGCGCCTCTTATGTAGTATTATGCTCCCTGTCCTGGCTCTCCAGTATTATAATCGCCTTCGACTGCAAAGCGTGCGAGATGACCCTTCTCCTTCGTGGCACCGGAGAGAGCTACAGACGCGGTGAAAGGCGACCGCGACCGGGGTAGCCGGGACGAGCGCCTCGCGACCGAACGCTGGTGTTGTGGCTTACGGAACATCGCCTTTAGGCTGGATTTTCACCCTGCTAACGTGGAATTTAGCAGTGGAGGTGACGTTTTCCCAACACTATAGGCCAAGCAGAATTAAAATTATAAAAATTATCAAAATCCAGGAGGGTAAGAAAAGTTACTTTGCTTGTAAGGTGTAATTTGTTATAGACTGACACTTCCAGAGTGCACATCCCTATTGAATACGTTACAGGCATTCTAGTACAAGTGCAACATTCTAAAACCACCATTACTGCAATAATAATAATCTCTCAAGCAATCGTGTAACTTTCTGTAACGTAGATGTAAACTGTCAGTTGATTCGACTCTAAGGTCAGATTATATTGCTTCCCAAAAAATACCCTTCATAATGTCAACTTACAGTAGTGAGAATTCCCCTCCTGATTTGAAAGAAGCAAGCCAAGATTTCCATCTGACGATCTGAGGAATTGCGTTCATTTCACTTCGCGTGACGTCAACATTTTCGAGGGAAACAGTGACGTCACCATTTCCCTACGAAAAAACGCCAATATCTCCGGAACTGAAACTTATATCTTAAAACGGAATACGCCAAAAAAATCAAAAAATTATGGGCGAATTTATTATGTAGTTTCCAAAATGAAGGCTAGTTCCCCATTGTACGTTTGCATTAGAATGTTCCGAGAAATGAGAAAAATCGGGTGCAACAAGGAGTATAGGGCCAGTACTTTCGAGGAGGTTTCTCGCGTGTGTTGGCAACTGGAAAGAGACTGAATATCCGGGAAGTGATGGCCACTGGACGGAACTAATCATACACGTCCATGGTCGTGTCCTGCAACTCGGAATGTGCTGCTTTTCCTTTGCAAATATTAATCGAGTTTCTAGAGACATCTATAAATGGGGGTATGAGTATCGCAACTCGCAAGTAGACGTGGTGTAGCCGCGCTATATGTGATTGAGTGCGGGGACAGTGTCACCCAAAAGATCTATGAAAATAGTGACTCGAATGTGACATTTAAATTGATGAAGCCAACAGAAATAAAACGCACAGGCAACACCAGTCAATGAAAAAAAAAGTGGCTGGTGTTTCTTCGGATAATCGATATGCCACCACATTCGTCGGCTCATTTTGAATCATCCTTGTATACAGGTGACATTACAGGAGTAACTTGGAAAGGGTTTACGGTAATGTAGCAGCCCGTGTCAAAGGAGCTCGCATAGTTCTACTACACACACGGCATTCTTCGAAGGCAATGGTTTATAGTGGCGAGAATTTAGGATGGGTATTACTGAGAATCTGGTTGGGGGTACACTCAAACCACGGGGAGCTTGTTAATAGTCCGGTCGAGGAACCGAAACCCGTGCGTTTTTTGGAGGGGACCTTTTTTTATGATCGCAGATCATTTTTGACATCATAAGGATGAAATTTAGCGTGGGAGCCATTTTTGTAATCTTGGCGTTTGCCCGCCATCTTGAATCCAAAATGGCCGCCGGCTCCTTTCACGTTTTTGCTTATAACTCCGATGTGGTGCATTTGAGAGCAATGTTCCCCTCTATAAAGGTTACAGAGAATTGTATGGCAGACAGTTAGGTGCCAAACATAACATCCTGGTGGTAGTAGTTCCAAAGTTACAGCCGGTTTTATGCGTGAAGACTGGAAAATTGAACAATTACTGTGGCCTTTTTTACAGATAACTTTGTTTTCGTTTACCGACGAAAGATTTTGTCGAAACAAAAGTGTGAGAAAATGTAATTGCAAACATTTTCGTACCATGACTGGCCTAATCGGATAATTAGGAGTGAAGTAATCTTACGTTTAACACATATACAATTAGCAAGTTATCTTCGGCGAAAAATAGACAAATCATGAAACAAATTGTAATAGACACAAAGTAAGGTGTTTTAGACTCAGAAAACTATCCCGAACAACAGACCAAACGTCTAGGAAAATCTAAACATGGGAAAGCCGCCATATTGGCCGCCATCTTGGATTACTGCGAAAGCAGTCCAGTGCGCATAACTTACGCTGTATGACTCCGATACCCTTCCAAAATATATCAAATGAAAGGTCTTTGAATAGGGAATGTTAATGCGTGGGAGCCACTCTTGTAATTTGGCCGTTTGGCTGCCATTTTGGAAAATGGAGGCCAGTCTTCGCGGTATGAGCACGTGGTATGAGGAAACACAAAAATCCTTGCAAAAATCTCACACACTGCATGTATGGCGTTCAAAACGCGTAACTTTTTATAATACGGGAATTTTTATAACATGGAGTATTGTTTATATCACTTGAAAAGCATTAATAACAGGGTTTTTGTTTTGTTTTTGGCACACGAATATTTTTTAAGAGTATTTAAGCGTTTTGAGCGCCATATGACGTACATGGACAATTTTCATGTTTAAGATACCGTTGGATATGTATGTAATCATTCTGTTTCACTAGGTAACTGGTTGTAATCTGAAATAATTAAAAAAGCACATGTAAAAATGGTTTAGTGTGAAAATTTAACTTTGGTGTATTATAACTGATTTATTATCAAATAATATCATTAGTATCTTCATTTGTATCGGTGTCTTCCATGGATGACTCATACACAATCGGGTTGACGTCTTCTTCTGCTTCTGTTTCTATATAAGGACAGATTCCCATTCAGGGTTTCGTCATCCATGTTCCTGGGCAATTCCACGAAAGGCGGCCATATTGTCCGTACGTAACGCAGGTTTTGCAGACATGTACTAGCGTATTTTATTGTAACAATACCCACACATTACATGAAATGGATTAAGCATGCAGTGCATGCATCCTGGCATTGTTATAATAAAATACTCTTGTGCACGTAGGCAACACTTGCGTTTCGTACGGACGGCTGCGCCATGGAATTGCCCTCCTTCAACTGCAGTTTGATACGAGTATTAACGATTAGGATCATCTACAATGACCCAGTGAGCAAACGATAGTGCGAAGCCCGAGCACAGTAAATGGCGGCAGTTGCGATAATTATTATGATTCTGCCAGATTGCTTCCCAACCCGGATTCATTTAGACAACTCTGTCTTCGAAGTCACTTGCAAGCTTATGAATATAAGAATGCAAGGC
>JYFJ02005371.1:8982-25392 GCA_000934665.2 Catajapyx aquilonaris
ATATCATTAGTTTGTTCCTCTTATTTATTTATTTATCTATCTATTCCCAAGCCTGTTGTTAGTAAATTTTCTTCCAGATTTCAGGTCCTACTGGATGTCAAGTAGTTCCGCCACATGCCCAGGTGTCGGTGCCACCAGGGACATGCCACACCACCACCACTACCACCATGCCCATCCAGATTGGAATCTACAAATTAAAGGCAACATTCCTTGACTACTAGCAGTAATAATAATAATAAGATGTAAGGAAAGTTGATTGGACCAACACTGTAGAGTATAGGAGAGTACAATGTAGATGCAGAAGTAAAGAGATTGAACGAAACTGTCCAACTGCAGCAGCAGAGAATTGCAGAATTGGAAGCAAGGTTGGATTTTTATCAAATGGTAGGCCCCTGACACATTCATTTCCCGCAAGTAAGCTTTTGCTATGCCAACAATACGACGTGCGATGATGATAAACGAGACAAAGCTCTCAATACAATGTCTTCAGTTTGTGAATACTTGACAGTAGCTGCGCTCTTTGGCATTGGAAAGTGCACTGTAAATTTCACATTTAATGCTCCATCCTGACTGACCTGTCGAGACGTTCCTCATGTAGGCCTATATTTTTACCATATTCAGATTACAGGAAATAAAACTGGAAACAAACATATACTGCCACTAATTGACTATTTTGTCCTCCATTGTGTCATTTCAGCACATAATGGTAAGTCACTATAGTTATCATGAGCATTACCAGCACTACCAAGTGTGTAATACACTAATAATTCTAAGCCCCATGAAAGTGACTTGCACTAGTTTGTTCCAAAAATAAACTGTGACAACATTACATTTTACATGAATGCCTCATATTGTACATTGACACAAATTTATGCCGTTACACTGGTACACACCAGCTATTTCAAATATTCAGTATTTTTTCCCTGTGAAACTGCTATTTTGTGACTTACAATAGTATTTATCTCAACCGACGATTTTACATGTTGGAGAGACATGATCAAAGGTGTAAGCGGCGATGGCCAAGAGAAAGGGGGAAGCCCATGATGAGGGCGGGGCAAGCCCAAAAAAGTAGAGGAGTGAAGATTCAGCAAGAAAGGGGAATCAACAGAAAGACGGGACAGTACGGGCTGTGGCGTAGGTACGGAACTGCGGTATGCCCAAATCGAAAAGGAGTCACTGGCAACTTCATGGGCATGTGACGACTCCAGTGAAGGAAATTTCTATGCCATCGGAAAGGGAAGTATGTGTTTCCAATCTAAGCTAGGTGATGTAGTCTTGGTTGGATCCCTAGAAACCATGGTTTCCCTTCCACCCTTCAAGTCAATTTTGCAAAGTATTGTTTTGCGTGACAGCATGGTGTAATGTACATTTTTATAAACTTTCAGTGATAAAAACCTGATCACCAGTCCCAATCCAAACTCTAAAAAGTGGGACTACCACAAACTTGGAAAGACCTTGGCTGAGGCATACCCAGTCATGGTTTGGGCGAAGCCAAAACCACGGAGGGTTTCAGTGCTTCAGTGTATTGTTCTTCAGTCCACATTCATATATCGCGTGTCCCAAAGACGGCAGCAAAAGCTGAAAGCCAACAAGAGAAAGCAGCAAAATTAATACACCAAAACCAAGCCATAGCCAGAGTATCTGATCAGATGACTAACTTCAATTAATACCAGCCTAGCTTTGGTAATGTAGCACACTTATACCAAGCTTTAAAGAGCAACCAGGAGTGGGATGGGACCCAAGAGGGGATAAAGTTTCAAAAGTAGTTGCAGCCTACAAACTGAAATTGTACCTGGCAAACAGGTGCGACGACCTTGAACGCTCATTAGCTACAATGCAACTACATGTTGTAGAGGTACACCCAAAACAACACATCCCCCTTTTGCATGAAATTGAGCCCACCATTTTTCGCTGACATGGAGGCTATGCAAAGATATAGTGCTCTACAGGGTACACAGTACATTTACAATGAAATGGCTGGACTATATAATCCATGCAGGTACTTAACGAGTATACATTATATTGGCAATTGAACACACAAGATCAGACCAAATGCAAGGAATTATGTAGAGAACCATGTGACACACAAACACAATACTACATGGACAGAGCATGGCAACCAAACCCAGACTGTAGTAGTGGGGCTAAAAGGCAATTGGAAAATTCAATGTGGGGTATTTCTTACCAAGTGGACTGACTGCAGAAGAAAAGGCATTCCGAACCTCACTGCAAAACCCCATCATTGACATCTTTGACGCCGAAAGTCCCTACACGGATTCTCGAGTTATCGACGAAAGTGCCATCGTGGATGCCAGTGTCACCAATGAAATCACACTACATGGAAGGCGTATTGTCGACATCCAGCATTTATTATAAAATCCGACGTGTGGATGAACACATACCATTCAAATGCTCCTTCAAGGACATGGTGGAAAGTGGAAACCGAGAAAGTGAAGTGAGACCACAACAGCATGAGCATGTGTTTCCATGGCTGGCATATTGTTTCGTGCCTCTGATGAGTTGCATGAGCAACGAAACAGCTGTCAGGCTACATTCTGTCATGTACCCGGCCTGGTGAATACATGCTCTGATGAACTTGGGAGCACCTTTATTTCTTCTTGCTGGTGGCCCATATCTCAATTGTAGCCTTTGATGTCACATGATGGTGGACCTTGGTGTTACATCTTCTTGGTGAAGCCTGCATGTGCAGCGGAGTGAGGCCTAACAATGAAGCCTGATTGTACAGCAGAGGGCGGCCACGCGGTCAGGTTGTCCTGTGGAGCATGCCCTTCAATACGCCTGGATTGCATTGTAGTACAACCCTGGGGTGCATGTGCATGGGATTCTTGCAAGTGGATTGTGCGTTGTCATTCAAAATGTATTTTGTCTCCTTGATATGGAATGGTATGATTAATTCCTGTGTATGTAGCACCTCTCTGTATGTGAAGATGGACAGAAATGTGTGGGATAACCTCACATTATAATAATTGCAATATTTAATGGCACATTACGGCTTTTGAATTTCTACGCAACCCTTACACATCACTGGCACTTGCCTGAATAATTTAATTTCACCCAGTATCCACGTATTCCATTTTGCAGGCATGGTTATGAATAAATGGCTCCTGGTCACTTGGCAAATGTGAGAAAACCAGTGCCACAGCAGTATAAGCAACGCTGCACATGGGAAGTTATGGATGTCCTTAGAAAGTATATGGAGATGGAATAAATTGTGCTTGTGCAACAAACTAAGGGCTTTGCTTCAACCCCTTCTGACTATGTTACATGCTATTGTTACCCTTACAATCATTTGATGCTGAAGACATGACGTCCCTGGACGAATACCTGTTGTCCAGTTAGTATAACTTCAAAAAAGAGCAGGTTATGGGCTCAAAATTTAATTTTCGGATATCCAACCAGAATTCAAAATTGTCCCTGGTCAGATTACACACTAATTTAGCAAATACACGTATGACTGTTTTCAAAAACACGATGAGGAAGAGATTAACAATTCCCCTCGAGATCAAGTCATGAAGACAGATTGCACAATGGCAACCAAGTAACGACATGGCCTACGGAACACTTCCCTGTTCATTCAAGTGTCCAATGTGGTTGAAAAATGTTGTTTACAGACGCACGCGCACACCCCCTTGCAAAAGTTTACCTATGAGGGTACGAATCATTTGTCCCTATAATTCACTCAATGTGGGATCAAACTTGTGCAGCTGTGTGCAAAGTGAAATTATTCCACCTGTGCCAGAAATCATGCCTTCATAGACACCAGATGTGATGGGTGTGGCAAGTGACACCAGCATAATAATTCTTCTAGCGACCATACAGACAAGAATCAATGCTCTGAGCTATGCAATCACGGCCCTCAGCCTAGCATTTGTAGGAGCAAAAGGAATGCCCACATAATGCCCTCAGCTTGATGCCAATTGGTGTCCAAACATTACTAAAAGCCCACCATCCACTTGCAGTCGAAATGCTAAAGTACACTGTATGAATATCTATATTTGACACACCCTAATGAATCTTCCCATGTAGTCTGGAGTCTCAGATTCGACTCATGGAAAACCAGAGGATGAGGAGGAAGAAACTAATTACACACGTTACACTAAACTAGGAGGTTGGGAGAGCAACGCTGGAAGAGCTACGCTGGAACAGATTAATTTTACGCAACCTGAACCCAGATAGTGTCAATGCAACATCATCCCGACCATCAAAGATGTGCTGCATGCAACCTTTGACATGCAATATCATGTCCACTTATTGGGGGGATTTGGAAGGTGGTCTATTGTTTGACAACTTGCCATATAAAACCACCATTGGCAAAGTCAATTGACGCCACCTAAAGTGACAAAGCCGCCACTGTTACCAAACCAAGTGTCTCCCGGCAATGACAATGCACATGGAGAAGAATACATTGAATATGATAATGCGTAAGTTATGGCCTGTGTCCTTCCTACCTAGGGGAAGGTGTAGCTTCATTTCGATATTAATTTTGTACCCCATATGTTACGCTCTCCAATGTTTTTAAATGACTTGTCCATATCAAAACTAAATCCTTGCTGCTAACTTCGTTTTACCAGGAATAATGGAAATCATGTGGGACTTGTAATACCATGTGCGAGGAGGAGGAGGAGATGGAGGAGTGGGAGGAGGAACCTGAGATGCTGGTCGACGTAACCGTCGACCAAGACCAAGACCCCCTTGGGGAGAAGGTATGAAGCATTTATTCCTTCATCCGGGGTGGACGAATAAACTGGCTTTTTTCTTTTAGCAAACTGTAGCAGAAAATATTAAAAGACATTGTAAATCATAGAGAGAACTTGCACCAAGATAGTAAAAGTCAAGGAAAGGAAGGTTGGATTGTACTGATGGAGCACCTGCAATGATCGGTAACAAGGCCGGTTTTGCTGCCCTGGTCAAGGCCGACGCTCCTCATGCGAGTGCAACACACTGCATCCTGCACCGACACGCCTTGGCAAGGAAAGAAATTGGAATAAACCTGCTCTCCTGGAGAAATCCAGACATTAAATACAGTAAGAATATGGCAATGAATGGATTGCAAAAACCTCATTTTACGGCATGATCAATCACTGTCACTTCCAAGAGAAATGCTCATTTCCGTTCTGGATCTGCAATGAGCTGGAGCACACAAGTTCCAGACATAGCAAAGTGGTTTTGCAAGTCCCATAAAAATCACCTGCTTTTATTTACTTCTGCATGTCCGGCTGGTTGCTAGCAGATGATCCTGCCTCAACCCATCAAACACTGAAGATGGCAAGGATAAACATTGAAACAACAAGCAAAGTCTTCACTGGACAAATGGAAAAAAATTGCTGGCGTCTTCAAATGAAACACCAAACCTTTGCAAGCCTTCTCCATCGCCAACAGACATTTTGCTGCTTAGGACATTCTGACGTACACCAATGCTAAAAATTACTCCACAAACCACATTATGGCAGACAAATTAATTCGGCTCGAATACAAACAGATAATTTGCATAAATTCTGGGCATAATGTAATGAAAATCATTTCAAGGACTCTGCTCCTGCTTCCCAGTGAGTTCGGACGTGCCTTTTTCCGCTCCGTCGTCAGTCCGAGAGATAACACGTACGGCTCCGACCATTCTGTACCTCCAACTGACAATGGCTGATCGAATTCAAGGAACTACGAACTGCAGAAGAAAATGATAAAGGATTTGTCACAGTTGGCAAACGACATCAACATGAAGATCAACGAGGTGGTGACCAACTTGGACACCAAATGGAGAGCTAAGTTATCCGAAGCCACATGGTCATTGCAGCAGGAGCCATGGGCGCAAGCTGATGGAGGCAGGATGTGATCCTTTATGTGGTTAGGGACCCCAATTACTATAATCATGATGAGATGGACAAGGCCGTGAAGGTGGTGGTTGCATTTATACACCCGAGCGTGTGCACACTGACATCACATGATAGTCATCGCCTGGGTGCATTTCCTGGATTGTCTAGCTTCCAATCAACTTTAAAGGCGCTTCATGGAGGGGGGCAGGAGGAGACGCGCTTGGTGAAGTCAAATTCCAACAAACGGCTCTGCCCAAACCAGCTTCTTACACAATATTACTGCTCATAACTTGATGGTACCTACTGCAAATACCTCCAGACGCATTGATTTGCGTATTGATATTTAATTACACATTAATTGGGGATGGTCGCATCTAGTACCAGCTACTTTTGGGGGTTAGCTGCACATATCAACCCGAGGCTACCTGCTACGTCTAATCCAAGATGGTGCCAGTGTCTCCTAGTGGCACATTGGCATTTTGGGAGTCAGCATTGCATTCATATTTTTTCTGCTTGCTGCTTTTGGTGACTACAAGTGGAAAAGGCAATAAGGTAACGGGCCCCCACCTAACTGTACCAGATAATCAATCACAAATGTGTAACAGAATATTTATGAGAAAGCGACTGGGATTCTAGGGAGTGCCGTACTGTTGAATGCCAAAGGTATGGCCAAGGACCAGCCCCAGATGCCCAGCCGTAGCACCAGGGCGACACCTCATGGCCAGCAACCTTATCACGTGCCCTATGATGCCCCATCCCCTCCCTTATCGGGCCCTCATCGTTGACGGTGTCCACCCAGACCCAGCGGAGGACACATACCAACTTCACATAATATTTAAATTTTGGTCATTGAAAATATCCTCACCCCAATAACACTAACATTTAAGTCATAAATGTGAAGAATTTTACCTTCATATCTGAAACCTCCTTTACCAGTGGTTTTCTTGTCGTGTAAGTCACGGATTCCTTTTATATATTTATATCTCTCAAATGAAACGAGTACCTGGTAAAATAAAACCATTAATAAACACTTAGACACATACTGCCTATTCTGTTTAAACACCCTCTCCTTAAATGCTAAGTTTGTGCTTTAAAAAATTAAAAGTTAGGCATACACTGAGTGTTATGTCATGTAAGTCACGCGTGGAATTAGCCTAAGGTAAGTTTAAAAACTTCCTAAAATCTAGGGCTAAGGTTGATCGATTTTGTGTCTTTTCAAGATCTCAGCAAGGTGGTCCACCATTAGAGCCATTAGTTCATTTGAGCCCAGCTATATCTGGATTACCACTCGACGTAATCCCCATGCTAAAAGAACTTGTAAGTCTACTCTTCGAGCCAATCAGCTCACTACTACCATACCAGCCAGTATTAAACCCAGAAGTTGGTCCACCATTAGAGCCAATAATTCAATTTGGCAGACCAGCAGCCTTCGCAGCACACACGACACATTCTGCTGGATTTTACATTTTTAAAATTTTCTCTATGCACCACAAGCATTTTAGTCGCGTTCCGGAATGTTTTCAGTACATCGAAAAATCACGTTTAAGCCTGTCGTTAGTGACTATACGGCGTATGTTCCCACTACCGGCGATAGGTGGCGGGGGTGACCCGGGATACACATCGATGTTTGAAGTGAAACATCGATATATCAATGGTGGGGGTGGCCAGAACGCCGTGGTTCTTGTGGTTCTCCCCTCCGCATCTCAGACGAAGCGCATCAGGAAGGGGACAGCCAAGTGGACTGACCCTCACCCACCCCCAACGAACGAAGACACCAAGTGACCAAGCTACTATACACATGTGGTAAATCTACACACTGTGTTCTACGAGCATTACATGGTTTGGTGCTGACTTTTCGTTAATGAGTTGAACCGACTGCCCTATAATATTGTCGGTTTTTTCCGTTAAGCTTTTGTCTTTCCGTGGAGAGATCAGATGAAAAGATTTCTCATACGCACGCCAGCGGAACTAGAAGCCACCTGTCACATACTAATACAGATACCGATAGTGATACAGTCCTGAGATGCATTTAGATCTTGGCTACAACTTTTCTGATTTGGCTACAACTTTTAGGTGCAAGTTAGCCAAAATACTGCAAAAAAAAATTTGGCAGCTTAATCCCTGAAGAGGTGGTGTAAGGGATGTAGCAGGTGAGGCCTGGAACCACCAAAGGGGACATTCGGTCGAAGTTGCTGCAGGGG
Organism: Catajapyx aquilonaris; assembly: GCA_000934665.2. Taxonomy (NCBI): domain Eukaryota; kingdom Metazoa; phylum Arthropoda; class Diplura; order Dicellurata; family Japygidae; genus Catajapyx; species Catajapyx aquilonaris. The sequence goes on from JYFJ02005371.1 coordinate 17,015, forward strand.
TTGGAAGGCCTGATTGGCTCTGACGAATGATTGGACCCTGTCTTCTACTTGTGCGTCGCATGAGCTTTTCCAGTCCAGTCAGTAGGAAGCATGGCGCGATTAGATCCTCCCCCTCCGTCTAACCCACCAGCTTGTTTCACTACCATGTGTGGCGAGCTTTATCATTCTGTCCCTTCTCCTTGCAAGTACAAGTTCTTCTCAAATGAAGGTCATCCCAGGGATCTCCTTCCCCCCTCCTGCCCTTGTTGTCCCCGCCAGTACCCCGCAAGGGATCTCTTGATGGTTTGGGGATTGATGCCCTTCCCAACCCTTTGCCCCTGAAGACCCCCAGGATGACCCCCCAATGTCCTTTCTGCTCAAACTCCTTCTCCCAACATTTTTAAAAATGCGGCTGCAATCACTGAGCGATTGGTTGGCGGCTTCAGCAAAATCACTTGGGCGCTTGTCATGATGTTCTAATTCTTGGACAGGAACCGCTACTTTCAGGTGTTGCTGAAGTGCAGTATGCAGATGGCACCCAAGTACAGAAACAGTTGGCAACCCTGAGCTGAGGTCTTGCAAGTCCCCATTCCCACCAGAAATCTTGTTGACCATCACCATCTCTTGCACAGCTTCAAGGTCTGACGCATAAGACTTGGGATCCCAGCGGTTATGAACTAGTCCAGGGTGGTTGCTGTTCCATGAAGCCAGTGAATGGGTTCCAGAAGACACAGCGTCAACCCCAGCAGCTTTGATGATAGTGGCAACGGCGCAGGCAGCTTCACGTTCCTTCACGCCACTAGTCTTCTACCAGCCCACAGGTTGGTCGCAATGGATCCACAGGTTTCTCAGGTACATAATGGTGTCCCTACTTGACAGCTCCAAAAAACCTGGAAAAAGAGATCCAGCAGTTAATACACAGTGACAACAGGCTTCATCTAACCCAAATTTGCTGAATACCTTATAATGGGCAGTTGATTATTAATATGCAAGGCTTACTGCACTACACTTCCATGGCAAAATAATTCAGCTTTTTATTGCCAATGGCACACGTGACAAACACTTGCCATATGACAAATTGTCCACACAACTGATCAACCAAATGCATTGTCACTTTCAGTCCAAATTTGCAACCTAATCCGAGAAAACTGTAGTTGGGGGCAGCGATTCACCATGAGTATTTTTCCATATTGGAATGAAGGGCTGGAAAACCCCTGATTTAAATTGTGATTTCACAAAATGAGGTCTAATTCAATGATTACCACCTCCATGGAAAATAAATATGACCTGCACGTTATCAATATGGAAACCGATTAGATTTACTTTCATAGATGCACATCACCTGCTTATTTGAATGGCCCTTGATCCTAACAGTCTCTCGGCAAATATTTTAACCCTTTAATTGACAATGTATCTGTAAAGATACATCGCTCTCAAACATTTGTAGCGGGCCTGCCGGAAATAGGGTGCGCGAACTGTATGGTGTATATTTTTAATTATTTGAGGATGTTTCCAATCACATCAACCATCTGATTCGCGCACTCACTCTCTGGCGGGTTTGTTGCAAATATTTGAAAACTAATTTATCTCCAATAATACTGTGCCAATTCAAGCGTTAAGCAATATTACATCCGCCATGCAAGTTTTGCATGTAGTTTTATTTGCTAATCAATATGAATATAATCTGGTTAGTTAACATAAAAATCGGGTTAGTGCACTGACCACATAGGAAACGGCATAAAATATCTGGCCTGATATCTTGACTGCAATTTTCTCAATAATGCCTGGGAACCATAATTGAAGGCAGCTCACAGAAAAAATTGCAATAAATCTGCAAAGTTAATTAGGCAATATTTCATAATGATATGGCAGCCAGTGTGAATGAGTTCTCGTCATGCTTATCCTCCATCGCATTACTATCTTGTGCTTTACACCATCAATAAACTTGTCATTTAACAGAGGCAATCAATAAAATGTGAAGAAAACAAATTTACATAAAAGGATACGAGATTTGGGTTTCTCATCATGATGTGTTCGTAAAATGTCAAGAAATTATCCTGCTGGTGCAAGATTTTTATTTATTTTAAACAATCCATATTTTTCCAAGAGTCAATCCCACACCAGTTCTATTAGGTGCCTGATATCATTGGACAGTGCGGCAGAATAGGAAAAAGCTGGCCAAGAACGAAAAATGCAAACTTTCTTTGCAATAATAAAAGAGGATCTTATCACAATCGAAAATGTCCAACCTATCAGACTGCCGAATATTTTCGACTTGGGTTCCTTTGTTACACCACAATAACGTGTCAAACATGGCAGATTTTACGCTTCCTGTATCGCCGGCAAAAGTAGCACCAAATAATATTTCATTGATTCCGAAAGTACGATAGAGAATGTAAAGAAACATATGTGACAACATTATGTATTGCGTGCTCTCTGTCCAATATTATTATATTTTTAAATCTTCCATTATAAAAGCACAAAAAATTCAGAAGATATCGATATTTTAAAAGTGACATTTTCACACAAAGTTAGGCCTACAGTCCTTTGGCCGCCTCCCTCCGCGGCTTTTCGGTCAGGGGGTGATAGCCAATGTTATGCTTGAGCTTGCTCAGGCAAAAAGTATTGCACATATATGCACATAAGGATAAAAGACGTATCTTTCCTCGTGGCTACGATTACGGATCTGCATCCAAAAAAGATGACAAGATCTGCGGTTCAATTGTGACCTGGGAAGTGCATGAATTTTCGAAATTACCATTCAAGGAACACGGCGGCTGTGAATCCAATATATGTATAGAGAGCCATAGTAAAACATACAACCAAAATCATCCCAAGATAATTTTATTTGGTCAAGGAAGCCATTGAAAATAAATGTGCCCTCTACATAAAATGATCGAAAATGGTTACTTTTAAAAATGGTGGTTTGCTCCACACTCTAGATGTTACACTGAAATGTCACAATTTTTAAAATAAAATTTTTCCGTCGTTTCATGTAGAGGACAGATTCGTTTTGAATAACTTTCTAGACCAAACAAAATTGACTTGGAATGATTTGGGTTGTATGTTTTATTAAGGCTCTCTATACATATATTGGATTCCCAACTGCCATTTTTAAAATAACAAATGTCGGTCATTTTATGTAAAGGACACATTCATTTTCAATGGCTTCCTTGACCGAATAAAATTGTTTTGGGATTATTCGGCTGTATGTTTCACTATGGTACTCTATACATATATTGGATTCACGTCCGCCATGTTCTTCCAATGACTCATTCACATGCACATTCTATCAAAATGTACTCCTTGAATGACATTTCGAAAATTCATGCACTTTCCAGGTCACTATTGAACTGGGGACTTCTGACCAGCTCTTTCAGATTCTACCGCACTGCACATTGGTTTGAATTTTTTGGGGTTCTGCATCACACAAGGTCACATGCAACTCATAAGTGGACCACCAAGAAATCTGATAATTAAAGCACTCTTTGGGTGGGGGACTAAAAATAGCACTCTAGGTGAAAATCACTGGATCTGGCCCCATCGATGCATGCACATGATGGGGCTGAAGCGTCCGAAACCTACAAACCCAAGTTGCATCTTGAGAGTGTCATGTACTATCGGACGCATAAACAATGTCAGGGGAGATTCTTCGTTCAGCCTTGCGGAAGCAACCCATTGCACCTGGGTAGCTAAGGGAGGAGGGAAAAAACTCAGCAGATGAGCACGGACGTACACACAAGTGTGTATGTGCACATCTGTGCAATGGTTTGCCTCCACCAGGCTGAACGAAGACTCTCCCCGGACATTGTTTTTGCGTCCTATAGTACCGCCTCATATGCTGTGCACTAGAAGGTGACATCATCCTATTGCGACATCTGTGCGGTATTTTGATGCCGGCTTCCACTCCTCGGGAAAATCCAACATAATTCTATATGATTTCCCACTCCCTCTAATAAATTATGACAACAGTAAGTGTCCATTTAAGCATTTTTAAAGGTCTAGTTTAAACTGAGGTAACGTGAATTTAAACATGCTTTTGAACGACATATAATTTACTATTATTTATTATTTATTTTGGATCATGTGCATGGGAGTTGTTTCCAGTCAAACAGAGGGCTTTATATTAAATAAAGGGATAGTAATTCTATGGCTAATTCACTTTGGAATAGACATCTCCAGATATCAGTAACGGTATTGCCCTTGGAACAAACTAATCACACTGACAAGTCTGGCATATCAGTTCAGAGGATACAACAAAATATTTACTATCGTGCAGAAAACTATTGTCACATTTACCTATGTGCATACGTACTTGCCATACCAAATGCCCTAATAAAATTGGCCAGATGGTTAGTGGATTCACTGTGCTTACACAAAAAATAACACGAGGCATTGAGGAGGAGGCTTCTGTGGAATGTGGCATAATACAGTCGAATCCCTCTATAACGAAATTGAAGGGAACCCAATTTTCTTTCGTTACATCCGGATTCGTTCTAGAATGATTCGACTGTATGGCAGATCCCCTCAAAATCAAATTTTTTGGCGTAGAGTGCTGCTAATAACATCGGATTAAAAAGTGAAACTCAAGGTTTCCATACCAATCCTTTAACTGAGAAAATCAAAGTGTGAAACTCTTTCATTATATGTTGCGGTATCAAGTTTGTCGCAACAGGCATTAATTACTATTTAATCATAGAACAACCGAAGCAGGTTGGCATAGTGGATAAGGCGTCCGACTGCTAATCGGGAGGTCCTGGGTTCGAATCCCGGGGCCGGCTACTCTGACCGTGGTTATCTGTGATTTCCCACGGTCCTTCCAGGAAAATTCCGGAGTTGCTTCCGTAATTAATAGGCCACAGCCGCTTCCTTCCGTCCCTATCCTATCCAAAAAGCGCAGTAAAATGAAAGCAAAGAGTTCCAGGCAAAACAAAAACTTCCCCCCTAAAGAGACGATAGGCTGATAAAGGGCTATGAATTATTATTATTATATTAAAGAAATCAGAGAACAGAAGCGGAATTTACACTCAGGCGGTTTCTCTTCTCTTTTTCGAGTTTGCAAAATCTAGGTTCGAAATAAAGTTGCACATTTCCCCAGTTAATTAAAATACGGAGAAATTTTTATGTCAATGTTTACAGCAATGATCAACATTGTGACTAATAAGTAATTTTTAGATTGACATACATTTCACTAAAACTGTCACTTAATTGGGCATGTGCAGTAATGTTGGCTCATTATGCCTACTTATATAACCAGCATTGCAAAATAATCTCACAAAGTGTACAAATATACACCTTAAAAAATTGAACATGATCCTCCATTGCACAGTATGTTACCAAATATTTTGTAGATTTTCATTCGTGAAACTAATTACTTTAAACGATTTTGGTCCTTTCAGGAGCACAAAAAATACTCAGCATAAAACAAACATGCCTCTGAAGGAATAGGCCCAAAAAGTCTCAAAATTGCTTCGAAAGGTTCAAAAACCATTCCGAATTAGGCCAATTAGGCATGAGAAGTCGCAAAAAGCCAAAATATGCAAATCAGTTCCCAAAACCATGAAATAGGCAATTTTAGGCACTATACAACCTACATATTCCACATCCTGCACATATGAAACGGATAATTCTTTTCACGAAACCATCCCAACTGTTTAGGAACTAAATAAGCATTTGCCTAAAAATCCCGGCTGTAAAGGGACTCTCCACTCAAAAAACAAGTTGCCCTCTAAAATTCGGGCTAAAAATCCTGATTTCAAAGGTGCAATCGGTATTTTTCTACGCGGAAAAGAAAAGCCAGGACGAGTCGTTAGTGTCCCAGAAGTTGCGTCATCTGCTAATGAGCTGCCCCTCCAACCCACTCCGCCCCTACTCAGCCGCCGCCGCCGAGCGCGCGCGCGCGCCGCCACCCGGGAACTAAGTTTAATAAGTGTGGGGGTTTCGATTGTGCTAAAAACTGCGTGAATAGAGACGTGAAACTAAACTGGGTTTTGCAGGCGGAAGCGATCTTCCAGGGACTACCATTCGATATAAGAAACCCAACGTCGAATGACCTTAACACCTCACTGGCCCAGTTGGGGGCTTTAACCATAACTAAAAATTTAAATGAAAATTTTTGCCCCATCCAATTTCCTTATCGGGCCTTTCAAAATTGAACTAATTGCAAATTTAACAATTTCCCATTTTCACATCTCATAAAATCAGAAAAAAGTGAGTTGCACTTTTGCGTCTGATTTTATTAGTTACGATTTGCATTAAAATTTGTTTGCTTTCAGCCACAAAATTGGCAATCGATACTGAAACACAATTTGCCATCACCTTTTATGACTATCAATTAATTTAATCCCAAGGCTGCCTCCGCCACCCATACCAATCATGTAAATGCACCGTAAAAAGCTGCAGCAACAAGTGAGAACAAACCGTGTAAAGCCTGTTTCACAAGAAAAAAAACCACAAAATTTTGACACGCGATGTTGTCTGTCGCTACGGGAAACCGCCCCAATGTAGGATTCGGGTGGCCTGAAATCCTGGCATTTTGTCACATGGCAACTGCCAAAGGGAAGAGAGACCATGGAGTCACGCGACTGACTTCTCGGCAGACATCTCCATTTTCCCCTCGTTCCCTGCCATCCGCACTGTCCATCACGTGTCCGCTCCCCATTGCTTTATTCCCACCCGCCCTGTGTCCCGTACTTTGCCCCGCCCACATCCCTGTTGCACCATCCACTCCATATCCTCTCTCCGCAGCTCGTCCCGCTCAACCCTGCCTGCCTCGTCGGCTGTGCCTGCTCTATCTGCACCTTATTTTTCAGTGCCACTGTGCCCTTGCCCACCAGTTCGACCATGTCCTTGCGAAATGCACTTGTGCGACAGGGTTTTTTTTCGGTGGATTGCACCCCGTTTTCCTCTGTGGCAATCCGCCACCTATTGCTTGGTATTTCACAGCTCGCGTACAATCGATAACCATTATTTGGTGAATCAGGCTTAAAGGTCTAAACTCATATCTACTTCAAACTTCTATCCCCAAGTCCAACTTTTGCGCTTGAAAGCAACAAATGCGTGCAATAATACGCCATTGATGCTGGTAGCCCTATTGTTTATTCTCACCCCGCGCAACTGTTGGCAGCCTGTGCTTGCGGCTTTGATCCGCCCCAGGTAGATCGTACGCACAAGCACATTCCGCAGCGCACGTTCGGAATCACCCTAGCGATTGTGGCTGATGAATGCATGCTCTATTCAAGCCATGCACGCAGGTCCAATCCAGCGGACTTTGGGCACAAAGCAGGTGGGGCGCCTGCGCTAAAACTGCTATCAGAATGTGCGTCCTTGGAGCCCGGTTTCTACAGCCCATCCCGCCACCCACTTCCTGCCTGCTTCCCATCAGCTGAATCTGACTAAACACCCCTTGATCCTATCATTGCAGCCATGCCGCACTAACTGCTCATGAAGTGAGCCAATGAGTGTGGCAGAGTGTCGCTTGCTCATAAGTTGTTGATTAAAATTAATTTGAAACTTCTTACAACGCTCTGAAATCTCACCTGTTCTGGGGGCAGCGGAGATGGGGGCCGGCCCGTGGCGTGGGCTGGGTCGGTCTGGCGTCACCAGGCCGGTGAAGCTCTTCCGCACCGCCCTCCTCCCTGCTTCGTGCTGGGGCCTGCCCAGGGGCGGCGTCCCCCTGCTCGTCCCCCGGTGTACTGCGTACGGGCTGTGCCCACGGGCGTGCCCCGGGCAGGAGAGAGACACGACATGCGCATCTTCCTTCCTGTTCGATCCGAAGGGGAATGAAAGACTAGAAAGAGGGTGGGTGGTGGGAGGGAGGGAAAGGAAGGCGTCGATTAATCGATACTGTATGTCCAAGTATCGATACGCGCATCGGGGCCATAAGAAGCCATGGTGGAAACACGATGTATCGCATCCCCATCGATGTATCGGACAGGAGCGTCGCATGGTGGACGGGTTTGGTCGCTCCGATACTATGGACGCCATCTTTGGTCCAATATTTCACCTCTACACTGTCATCAAGGGTGCTATTATTTACTGTACATTCTCAGTTCTCACTATCACTCTATGACTGATTGTAGGAGCAAGAAGTGTGCAAGTACGATCCTGTACGTACAAATGGTGGCAACTGCAAGCTACCCATGCTGAAGAAAATAAATAGTGCACCCAATGGGAGACACATTAGCTAGTAATGTTGCAAGCTCAAAGCTAAATACTGGTAATGGTGAAGTAACTGAAGAGTATGTCTTAACTGTCAGAATCCCAATGATAAACAACTCACCAAATAGAGTGACATTAATTCAACTGGAGAGCAATCATTCATTGTTCTGTAACTGCTGCTTGAATTATGCTGATTAAAAAATACTTCACCGCCGCCAGGTGAAAAATACTGACAAAAA
>JYFJ02005372.1:0-25476 GCA_000934665.2 Catajapyx aquilonaris
ATTCATGACAGCACAGTGCTTCAATTTCTTGAAATTCATCCTTGCCCACATCTGCCTAGCTTTGCAACACCCCTGCTCATTCATTTCTGAGCGGATCGAGTTCAAACTTGCACACTTGTACAAGAAGGGTTGAAAGTACCTCTAATTAAAAAATTATGCCGCTAAGCCATGTCCTTCATACCTAGGTAGATAACTTTTTGACCCTCCCTCGTACATAGCTTCAACAATTATCTTTACGATACCGTACATGTTACTAGACCAAAAATTGCGATCCGGATTGTCCCATTGAGTGTGACATGCAATGGGGGTGTACTCCGGACACAACAAAACCTGGTGTGCTGTTTCGTTGTCGACGCCTGGCGCCGCGGAAGCTCAACATGCGACGGCGCCTCGGTCGGCCTTTTCCTTTTTTTTTCTTTTTTTTTCTTTTTTTCACTACCAACTCTCCGCCCCCGCCCCCCTTCTTCCGGGGGCTGGCTTGGAAAGGGCGTCCCGACGCTCTGGTTCAGACAGTGCCAGTTGGGCTCCGGGACGCCCAGGAACGAGGCCTCTCCTCTCTGTGCTGGGGCTCTGATGGGAATAATTGTGCTGCCCGGAAGTGGACTCCACAACAATCAGTGAGAGAAAACAATTGTTGCGGAGAGGGAAAGAAAAAAAAAAAGAAATGTGATTTTTTTTTTCCTCCAGGATAAGCACAACAGTTGGGGGACACGTGGACCAATATGGAACCGGACAGGTAAATTGTCCAGTACATATTTTTGAAAAAAAATAATGGCGCGAGTTGAGTTTTCGTTGACCTTTCGAGATTCAAAATGTGCTAATTACCACACGGGAGTGGATAACGATCAAAGTGTCCGTGACATTGTGATGGCCTGTATTTGTAGGTATATACTGATTAGTGCTATCAATTACGGCGCCTTATCAACCTGAGGGTGTCAACTTTACCTGCAAGTCAAATGAGCCGCACGATCATAGTTTGGAGAAATGTTTCACGACATGCACGGAATTATTCGCACAAAATATTTATCAAAAACAACCCCTATAATCGCATTTACTCCTGCAGTACGCTAATTACGATCGTAATAGTGAGAGTGAATATTTGAATGGCACATGCTTTTTTTAAACTACAAATTGACCTGTTTGTATATTATAGCGCAACGAATCGTGACTGTGAGTTTGACTTGATATAGCTGTACGCTGTGTACAGTATAAAGCCAATTGCTCGGAACTCGGGAATGGACGACTCTATTATAGGGAGACAAAAATAGGAAGAAAAAAAAAACATGACATGCTTCGGTCGCTTCTTCCTCCTTGACAATTTTGACATCTGTCATAATACAGAACGTTCTTACTTTGAATGTAATCAATTGGGCCCAACATGTACGCTACGAGATGATTTGTAATGTCAAAAAAAAATGTTTATCGTGGCGTAACCATCAGTATACTGTCTTTGTGAAGATACTATAATTCTTACAAAGGAAAGGTGTTAATAATAATAATTATTAACACCTTTCCTTTGTAAGAATTTACAGTAGGATCAGTTTAAAAATTTAAAAAAATAATGCAACGTTTTTTCAGGCATATCTTGATCAGCATAAAATATGCCCAATAATGTGATGGACAATCAGCAGCTCTAAATCGCTATGATTGGCACATTCGAGACTTCAAAAGCCCGTGGACGAATTGACGACAATAAAATTACCTCCCCCTCTTATTTGTTGGAGAATAAAGGGCTTTAAAACCACTCTCTGCAGGGTCGACTCCCTACCCAAAAAAACTATCATTTTTTTTCCATCCATATAACCATTAATTACATTGGCATTCGACGTGCACCTCCCTCAGTATAATGAAAGTCACCTCTCCGCACTTTGCATGTCCGTATAATGAGATCTCCCTCGGATGCTTTTTGCTCACCACCTATCACCTACCCTATGCAAATATCCCCAGCACTCCGTTTTGCAGCGTTGCATGTGTAAGGAGATGCAAAATCACGGGTGGGTACCTTCGAGTCTATATTGGGTTCCGATAACCTCTGGAGGGAGGTTCCAAAATTTTGAACCGCGTGCTCCTTATTTTTAAAGGAAGGAAAAAAAAAAGTATTTTCCTCGCCCGAGAGCGCGACTTTATGGCAGAATCAGTAAATGAGGTTAAAGCCGTGCAGGTTTCCGCATTATGGGGGCTACGGTATTATGTAGAAGACACCGATGGAGTTTGGGTCACGGAAAAGTTTGTCAATAAAACGGAACAGGACGTTTATTATGGAGTAGCTTGGCCGGGCAGAGGCCTCCTTAAATAATGCACAGAATAACAACCCGTTTTAGTCCTGTGACCTTAGGCAACCATGGCTCTCTTTTTTTTACGGTTCATTCATACAAACCAATATATTGTGGTCTAGAAAAATATTGGACTTGAATATCATACGTGCCCCCCAAACTGTACTTGAAAGGATTTTTTTAGTGGAGGTGTTTCCTCGAAGTGCAGGTCCGGCTGGGTGTGTTTGCACATCCTCTCAAAATGTGGAGGACTTCCAGACCTGCTCTTTGAGGTTTTGCGTTCCACCTACATCATATTATCTTGCCTGGTGTTTTCACACACAACTCCAACAACTAAAAGATCACGCACAGAATACCCTGCATAACTTGACCATCGACGATGATATACTGATTACGTGGGGTTATATTATTTGTACTGAAAAAATTATGAGCAATTTAATAATATTGTTGACAGGTACTGTCAGAAAGATAAATAAGTCATTTATGTCACTTGTTCAGAAGCCACTAATTTTTTTCATGCTATACTATACATTACTTTACAACTACTGGCATTAAAAAAGATAATCACGTACGTTGCTTCGTCAACAGTTACTCTACTTGATTGTACAGTAGCGGCTGCTTGCATTGTTTTCACAAAGAACATTATACATGTTAATGCGAATTCAATACGACTCTTGTTGTACAGGAACCTGCTGTTCTGCCAAACTGAAAATTGAGTTATGTGCCCAGTAACTTCAACGAAACTGTAGCAAAATTGCAGATGTAAATTGGGATTACTGGAAAAAAAATAGGAGGAACCTTGTGGGAATTTATGCCCTTGGCGGTGCTTGTTCAATGTAAATGAGACCTTCCTATATATGCCTAGGAAGATGGCCGGCGATTGGCTACCTTCTTCGCAGGAGATTTATCATTGCTTCGTTCAGCAGAGGAAAGGAGTGCAAGTCGGTTGTAAATCTGTCAGGTTACAAGACGCGCTTTCGATGCCTTTCGTCTCATGGACGAAGACAAATCCTCTTCTGAACAAAACTTGAAGGAGCGAGTTCGCCAGTGTGCACACACACACACACACAAAAAGATTTTTCCCAGCACCAATTAATCACACGTCTCTTTTTCGAAGAATCCGTACTTCCGACTTTGATTTGTTGCTGCCAAGTTGTGTGTATGTGTGTAGGTAGACTTGCTCTTCTCCAAGCTTCTTTTGGAAAGCCTTGGCCGTGACCCAATCTTACTTGACGAGTCTCATCTGGCTCCATCTCTGTTGAAACACTTCTTATCAACAATCAGCCGATTATCATCAACATAATTATAGGTAGAATCAGCTAAGCGTGACTTTGTCCCTTGACCTAACTCATCACCTATGTGCATGTAGTTGATATATTTACCACATGGAGTAGTGAGTTCCATCTACCCATTGGACGTAGGATGATATGTCGCAAGTTGCGACATATCATCCTACGTCCAATGGGTAGGGTTGCCAAATTTTGGCAAGTTTTGGTTACAAGTCTTGTGCATGTTGTATGGCTGTAAAAACCTGTTGAGCCACAGCAATTGAAGATGCTAGTTGACCATAAACAATTTTTTCAAACTTTTATACCACTGGTGACTTAGTTGATGATACAGTATTTTAGAGAATGTTGTGACATCGCTTCCCTTTTCTTTTATTGACCAGCTTTTAAGGGGAAAAAAATCCAGGAATCCGTCGCATTACTGCTGCCGACCCATTAAAATGCAGTCGTCTGCAGTATACCGGGGGGGCTAACCTGGTTTCCAAATTTAACGTTAGAAGCACGGACAAAATGGGGTATCCCGCAGTCAGGAACGAACGGTGTAAATAACTTATCCTCGATTCCATTTGCATGCAACTGTTGAGTGGCAGGAGAGTGTGAGCCAAAATGCCAAATGCATATCGCCTGCTTCACTATTTGCCACGCACTCAAAAAAAAAAGTACTAATCTCAACTTTTTTTCGGTCATTTACAAACTGCTTCCGGTTCTTAGTTATCAAACTTTTTTTTGGGTGCCAACTGAGATTAAAATGTGTGTTGCGGCGTTTTTTTTTATTATTAGTTGATGCGATTACACCTGGTGCAAGTGCGGTATTTCCCAAAGGAATTGATGGGGGGATATAAATCCGGGTTGCTTTCGTGTCCAACCTAACTGGAAACAAGGCTCGAGGATTGTGCCCGGATTTTATGGAAGGAATTTTCGGGATTTGGAAACAACCGTCCTGGAGTCTCCAGGTTCGTCCTTTTTTTTCTTTTTTGACGTATCAGCGAATATCTGGTGTGCTTTGGAATTAATCGAGAGGAATGGCAGCCGCCGCGTTTCATCTTCACAAAGGATTAATACTGTCGGGCGTTTCCTTTACAAACTCTTAAAGAGAGCCTCGCCTTTCTTGCATCTCCGACTGCATTTCCTCGGAATGAAATTATTTATGGAAGCCGACCGACCTCTCCTTCTGCATCCAAAATGAATCAAAAACTATTAAGAAACACTGCGCCTCGGTTTGCAAAAAAAAATAATGTAACCTCCGAAACAATCCGCCCGTAAAATTCGCGAAAAACTTTTTCCCCCTCATCTTTGTTCTGAAATTGTAATTTAAAAAAATGAGGGATGCAAATGGAAAAGTTCGTACAAGAAAGTTCGTAAAATCATGTACACATGAATTTCAAGCAAAATATGTTCTTTTTTTCGTTATTTAACACGTGATTTTCGTACATTTTTGCGAAATTTCTTGGGGTGAACGACTCCAGGTCGTACTTTCAATTTTCTTATGTCATCCTCGTACGCAGCAGTGTACACACACAGCCGAGGCTTGCCTGAGATTCGATTTCTGAACTTTTTTTTCTTCCTCCGCAACAAAGTCTGATCACATCCCTTTTGTTTCCTTCCTTCCTTTTCCTTCTTCTCTAGATTTTTTTTTGTTTAGGAGCGACACAGCAGCGTCGCCCCGGTGACATTATGAAAACGCGATTGCAGGCAGGGTTTGGATGGTTTCCCGACTGTGGTCACTTGGTCGGGGGAGGAATTAATCAAGCGCTTAGCTAATGGGATAGGATGCGAGAGAACTCTCGTACAGAGTGAATAAGGGGGCAGGACTCGGCGTATATTTGCGAGGCAGACCTCCTGCTTAGCATAATGAGGAGTTTAGAGTGAGAGAGACAGATAGAGAATGATGGTTTTTCCACACACACACAAAAAAAAGAAGAGGAAGGAAGACACTCCCTTTTGAGATGCACCGAGCAATGTAATAAACAACCGTAGCATCTGATTATATCTACGGTGCTGTTATAATTATTATTATTATGGCTGCCTTCATGAGTGGTGAAGCTCACTTCTGCCTCGGAGGTTCGTTGCTGCGCAAGTAGCAAAGTGCTGGGAGTAAACAGGCTGGAGCAACTAGGCTCTGCTAAGGTCTATAAGCAACTGCCTGGCTCCTGGAAATTTGCGAATGAATTGAGGTTTAAATTGCTGTGCGAATATGAAAAGGCTGTTCAGGTGCACCCGGTTTGCATTCGATGTAAGGTAAAAACGGACGGAAATATTGCTCTCAAAATAATCCCACACTATACTGTATGTACTACATGTACCGCACTGTTTAGGTAATAGTTTTTATGATAATAACTAGGATATTTGATAAATGAAAGAAGTTTGTAAAATGGACGCAAATGAATACCAAACCTCGTAAAAATAATCCTACATTTTGGGCATTTCGACTCAAAAAGTGACGTTTTAGGACTTTTTCCTGAATCAGTGTGCCAACTTTCAGCACTCTCAGTAGTCCGGAAGTTGGTTAAATAGCTGTGACAAATTTTCTGCTATATATGTGTAAGATTCTGCCCATTGTTGATGTCATCAGTTGATCACGTCACTCTGTGCCTAACAGTACCTGATCTAGACAGAGACAAGTTTACTGCTGTCTGCTGTTGGACCACCTTCTGCAGCAAATGTAATGAAAACAAATAGTGCACTGATGGTTCAAGGCAACTGCAAAGAGAGCAATGCGCACGTTTGCATTAAGATTATTTTGACGTTTCGCAGTGAGCTGAAGTGTATGGGCAGTACTGAAACGACATGTTTATTTTACCGCTTTTGATCATTGTTATTTTCCGCGTATATCCATCCCACAATGATGTAAAAAAAAAACCTGTTTCACGAGTCTATCAATATTATGGTTTGATAGATGGACAGGGGACCTGCAGTTGGCCGTTTAAACAGATTGGCAGTGTCATCGAGCAACGCCTTTGTTTGCGATAGACTATATACGCATTGGAGGTCTCTCTGACTATGGCTATCAACACACACCAATCACTTCACCAGGGGGGGATTGTTTCATACTGATTCCAGTAGACTGTAAAATCAGGCTGGAGTTCTCTTAAGGGAGACTCCTTGTTTGCTTTTCCTCCCAAAGAGCCGCTGGAGAAAAATAAAAATGAAAAAATAAAAAGGGAGGGAGGCTCCACCAAGTTGGCTGAACTTTTGAGACCCATTGTTTGACTTGAGGCGCCTCTCTTTTTGCCACTTTTCGCAGCCATTTTCGCCTCGGGGTTAAATTACTATGCCCACAAAATCTGGTTTCGCCCATTCGGTTTAGGGAGTAAAAAAAAGGTGTGGGTGAGAATTGTCAAGTGGCTTTGGAAACTTAATATGAATTGCAAAAGGCGCAAAAAAAGAGGTTGTTACTTTGTGTCAGAGCCACAAAAATATTGATGTTGTGTAGTTTTATCACATCTTTATCACAGCTTGGACTATACTTCCCTGTGTGTGGAGCTGTTGAGAGTATTTTGATGAACGTGGTTGAAATAATTAAGGTTGATTTCAACGTAAATGCCAGTTACCGCTGTGCTTGTTTATGGCAGTATTTTTTTTGAATTTAAAAGACACGCCATTTAAATTTCTTTTTTTTTGCATTTTTCGTGGTGACGCCGCCAGCTTGACCTTTTTAATAATGTGAATAACACCTGCAACATTTATGCGTTGTGGTTACGACGCGACGTAACAAGGTTTCCTGACCTCTCGAGGGTTAGTTCTAGTAACCTTCAAAGTTTATGTAGTAAATATTTAATATTACGCCAGAGTTTAAAGCTGCAAGGTCATGGACCTACGTGACCTTTCGCTTAAGCCGACTGCAATGTTACATTCGACAATTAGTAAGCTGGTTATTACATCAAGTATTAAAAGTGCATCGCAATAGAGTGCATGTCTTATGCACTTAGCATTGGAGAAATGTGTTGGCGCATCATAGAGCCATGCGCAGCAATTAAATTATGGTAAACCGCCCTATCAGATTTTTTTTTGCCTCGCCGAGCCGAGATTAATGTGCGGTAAATGATTTGGCGATAGATTTCCAATATTCAGATTTTCTGAGCACATAAACAAGGTGGAATGTAGCCAAAGTTGTTTTCAACGCGAGAAAATCAATGACTCTTTCCCTATGGAAAGTACTCCAAGTTTATAATAGCACCTGAAGGATTATTTAAAGGACTTTTTTTTAAGCGCAAAGGAAACTCGACTCCACCAGTAGTTTACTGTGTGACATAATGAGCCTAAAATGCGCAGGCCATAAAAATTTATATCAAGCCTCCCCCCCGTTTTTTTCTCCTTTAAAAAAAATTTGCAAACTCCAAACTCTCCTGCTGCAATGAAACCTTATATTATGCTATCAGAAGTTTCCTCTCACGGAACATATTTCAGAGAAACCTTGAGCCTCGAGTTGTAACGTGCGAAATGTACCGCCATAGCACGACAGGGGGACAAACTCTCTCATGCAAAGTGATTTTTGCCAGGCCCCCTTTGATTGCGCTGGAAATGGTTAAGTACTCGGAAAATTTATGCCGGGCTGTGCCATTAGACTCCGCAGCATGGTTATCTGTGCACTTCCATTCATTTCTGAAACCTCTCCCACTTATATTTAGCAAGTTTTCTAAAGCCACATCCAGAGAGAGAGCCACTCTTCTTACTTGGTGATAAAAGAAAGTGTCTGTTTCTCTGGGCAGTGCGGGTGAAAAGAGCGGTCCTTTTTCTTATAAAATATTGTCGCTTCCACTTCCAAGGGAAATTACTTTCATATATTTATACTATAGTATGGGTCGTTGGATTAAATGCATGTGCATGAGGGTTTGTCTGAACACATGTTAACTGAGAGCAACATTTTATGCCCGACAACAATGTGCCCTCTGATTGGTCTGCCGCATATTGTTACCGCCACCTCCCCATTGGCCCGCGTTCTACTCATGCGCAATGGGGTGTAAACAACTCCTGTTGGGTTGCCGGGGAAACTGTCCATTGCTCGGCGATATGGTGCGCCGTATAGTACCCCAGGCCGTATGCCTAGAAAAGAGCGAGCGTTTTCCTAGTATAAAATTAAAGTCAGCGATGATGTAGTGTGTCATATAATTTATCACTAAGTTTCCAGAATCCTAGTAAGCTAATTAATACTAAAGTTTGATTCATGTACTGTACGAGCATTGCGCAATCGAAACCTGGTTGGAAAGTTTGGCTGGCTTTTTGCTTGCTTCTGAAGATAGCGAGATGTAAACAGTCCCCCACACCGAAATGTGAGCAGGCCCTGGCAACGCTTGGGATTGATGGAATTATGATCATCCGAGGCACATTTCGGAGCAGAAAAATAAATATTTTGAATTAAGAAAACTCCTGCTTGCAGTTGGAGCCATGTGTCGTATTTCACCGTTTCGTAATACTATATATCTGCGTGGAAAAAGCTCATCTTGACTTTTGCTGCTGTCGGGTATGAACAGAGCTGGAAAAAAATATATATATTTCGAGCTCGAGTCTGGAAAATCCCTGTCCGGCAGTATATTTTTTGTGGGCGACATTATCGTTGCATATTTCACACATGAAGAGAGCACATCTCAGGAGCTTTTCATACTCTTCTGGACATTTCAAATTAAGACGATCGTCATATATCAGTATCATTTAGACTTTAAAAAAAGGTGCAGTTTTCGGACTTTTACCTAAATCAGCGACAGTGTGCCAAGTTTCAGTACTCTCAGTAGTCCGAAAGTGGGTTTGGTAGCCGTGACATACATACCAACAAACCTTCCGATTTATATATGTCAGACCGACCAGAGTTATTGACAGCTAATAGTATAAATTTCCGTTGTTCCTTATTGAATCATCTTTTTTATACATTTTAGGGCTCATATGCTTACTTGAGGGGTCTCATATCAAAAGCGACTAAGTCCAAAATAAAAAATAAAAAACGGGTCGTACAATGAGCAAAAACTGCTGATTACTTAACTTTCACTCGTACAATTGTGAAACTTTTTGCGTCCATATGTTGCCACGGCTCAGCTACATACGTAAATGTGCAATTAATACCCAATTACATTAAAATACAGTATTGCTGGACATATTTGTGTTACTACACCCCGCAAAAATGGACTTAGCCGCATTTTATCTGAGACCCCTCATTTGATCATTAGTGTCAACAAAATTTGCCCTTATTATTTTTATTTGCATTGTTAGAGGTCAGTAGCGAGGACATTAAAGGTGTGAGCACAGCCTGTCGCATTTCCGCCAGATGGCAGGACCAATACTGCGCCATCTGTCAGCAACTCATCGAAGTAGTGGGCCATATGCCGACTCTGCCAAAAGTTCCGTCCGGCAGGAACCAGGCGGCGCCAGTGATTTGTGCATTTTTTTTATGCGCGATACTTGCCACATCTGCTGCCTCCGAAGGGTATGATGTCAAACTGTATGTCGCACGCTGTACTGTACAGCCCCTGGAGCCGTTACTTGCTCGAGAATAAAACCCCCGGTCTTTGTAATGGAGAAGCACTGTTCTGCTGTATATTGACTACCTTTTCGGACAGTGTTGAAGTGTGGTCTGGAAGACACGGGGCACAGAAAAAGTTATGTGACGGAACAGGTGAAATCCGGAGAGCTTTTCTCTTGTCTGATTTCGCCGGATTTCGCAGACATCCCCTGGAGTACTGAAGTTGGCAGAACCAGACGTGCTACATTTGGCCAATACTTGTCCTTTAGGAGCAATCCGGTTCCGATGTAAGGACACCACAAGGCAGAATATCTCGTTTCCAAGTGGAAGTGCCAAATATGCGCAAAAAAAAATTCGCTCGTCCGCAGTAATATTACAATAACTCAATAAGAACCTGCGGTTGGGTTATATGGATCTCGTCTCGTCTCTTTCCCTTATTGTTGCATTATGCATAGCGGCATCAGTACTCCAAACAACCAGATCGTTAAGCGACTTGGCGGTATGTGCGAATTATTTAGGAAGATTTGCGACTGAGGCCCACTTCTCCTCTTCTTCCTCATAGTTAAGACCAAAAGACACGTTTCCACCCTCTCCTCGGGCTCGCTTTACTTGTACGTGCTGAAATTTTAAATCCTCTCTGATCGTTTCGTCTTTTCCTTTTGGTGCAAGGGAAGAGACTTGCGGCTCCTTCAATTTTTGGGGCCTGATCCCGACAGTTTCGCGACCCTTTTTTTTCTTCTTCGATATTGCATCTTTACAATCGGGGTCAATCGGGCTATTACTTCACAGCAGCGTTGTATCAATAGCATCTCAAATCCTGGTTTGTTGTCAATTGGTATGGCCTTGAAGGAAATTATTTGGGAGACATGTAGGTCAGGACAATCTGGAACTAACGACACAATATGGAGTCGATTTGATCCGGTTTGTCCTAATAATCGATGCTAATAATGCAATAATGTGTCAACCCACAAAAATGTCACAAAATTCAATTAAAGTCGAGCAGGCGACTTCTGCAATAAATGACCGAAAGGGACACTGACAGGCTTGACATTCAAAGCCCTTTTTCTCAATGTGGGTTGACTTATTATTGCATAACACAGTCCAATTTGCATTTACGTACTGCCAGTTAGCGGTTGGTGCAATCGGACATTATGTGGAAAATTCGAGGTGTTGGCATATATAAATACAACCGCAGCCTTTATGCTTAATGTACTGCCTGTTAATGGCCTCTTGGAGGTAAATGGAGCAATTAAATGCTCAGAGCGTCTTAAGACCGATCATGGTGCGGCCGGGTGTAAAACAAAGGCCCTTCAAGCAGTTCAAGGATTAGAGGTTGCAGTACAGTACTTGGTGGGCTTACTTAAGCAGGCAGAAGTAAATCGACCATTAGTTTAAAGACTGCACCGAATTAGCCAGATCTTGTTAACTTTTTGACAATATTTCATTTTTTTATCCAATTTTTTTTTCAGTAAGTGTACCTGATGGCGTTAAATTGACCATGCAGATGTGGCTGCCGGTTGTTGTGATGGAAGCTAAAGCGTTTTCCTATCGAGAGAACATGGCAAATATGGAGGAAGCTTCCGTCGGTTGGGGAGCAAGCAGCAAAAGGCCTCTCTCTCGGTTTAGCAATGCAGATGCAATTAGGTTGCAAGTCCCGGGCATAAAAGCTGGAAAATCGAACCCACAATTGCCTTTTCGGTCGCGGGTCTTTGAGATGCGCCGGATGTCGTTATGGATGGATTTGCGTGGGGGGGTCTGAACTCACCGGGAGTTATTTATGTGTACTGCTCCAAATTGTCCGAGAAAACTTTTTTCATTGCCACTCTGGCGTAATACGTGCTCGTGAGGTACAATGCACCACGAAAATATGCCGGATCTCTCTCTGGAATGCACGAGGCACTTCGCTTCAACAATCAGCATACCAAGCGACCTGCTAATAGAGATCACGTGCCTTGAGATCAAAGTCTAAAGTGTCTGCAACAATGCGCTAATTATAATGTAAATACACTACATATGATTTTATTTTACGAGAGCAACCCACACTTGCGCAAGTACATTGTTCGGACGACAACGTTGCCACAGTTATTCATCAGGTAGCCTCTTGGCAACATCGCAAAAGTCGGCCATATTGTTACTCCCTCAAGCTTATAGTGTTGGAAATAATTTGCGCGAACTGTGTTGCGCACTCGTTTTTTTATTTAAAAAAATCATATAACACATTATAGAACCTATAATGCTGCTGATTTCATAATTTAAAAATAGCCTTAATTAAGTCAGCTTAGTGCGAAAAATTTCTAACCACTGTAGATTGTTGGACCAGATGCTTCTGTGAGCAATTCGGATTGACAATCCGCGAACTTGGCATTTTTGTAAGGATTTTTTATTGCGGAGGGTGCCAAGTCCAGTCCTTTCCAAACCCCCGGTAATGTACTACACGACGACCTTGGCGGAAAGCCCAAAAACTGCCAAAATTTTTTTCCAAACCACATGATAAATCTAGCGTAATAGCCATGACCACAGGAACGACCTTGATCCTCATAAATCCTTCAAAATAATTCTGACATATTTTTAAGCAACATGAAATCATTACGCTAAACATGTCACAAAATGGTTTCATGGGTGTGCTTCATGATATTTGGAATCTATCTGACACACAAAGTTACTGCAATATCCAGGAAGCCATTGAGGCTGTAATGAATAGTGCTTAGTTTTTGAGAGCGTTTTTTTATAAAATTGAGCAGGAAAAACTAGCCCATTCAGCTCACACCATACTCCAATAATAATGGGCCAATGAAATGTGTCCTACGCGTTAAATCATAACCAGCCCCGCGCTTTTTGACTGCATTGGGCGCATGTAAAAACCACTCTATCTGCTGCACTAGGCACTGGAAAATGTCGTGTGTCATCTGAACTCGTGCTGCAAAGACCATGACCATTACTGGGTACGAGCTGTGCACAATAATTCGGCGGGAAACCCATTTTTATAGCACATTTCTTTTTTTTGCCAATTAATTTCAGCCGTTGTCCTGTACAACTGACAGTCGTTTTTCGAGACTTACTTTTGAACAACGAGGTCGTTTGGGAGTGATAGATCAAGAAAAACATCAATAACAGGCACACACTGTACGAGCTGGTGATCAATCGTCTCAGGCTCCAGGCACACAGGGTGTTTCATAATGAGTCAAACTTTTTACCTAAATGTGAACCAGACGGTCACTTTATGTAGAAGAGTCGTTTGGTCTCCGAAGCCTCCTTCCTGAGATAATCACCATTAATTAATGAGTATACACTTCCATCGCCACAGATATTGCCTGCAACACTGAAGTTTGAATTAACATTTTTAATTGACTGATGACATATTTAAACATCATTAATATTAATTTAATTTGAATTCTTTGCAGCAATCAGGCAGCTGTTATAAAATTCCAGTCATTTAGGGCTCGTTTATTGCCGCTGGTTGAAAATTTGAATGCAGACCAAATTATGCGTTAATCTAATTTACTTGTCGTTTAAAGTGCTTGTGCCTTTGCAGATCAATACCAAAATGCACACAGTGAGCGTTCAATGTTTCTGTAACTCCGATCGCTTTGTGGGCTTTTCCTTTGGGAGATTACATTTTTACCTTGAACTATTGCATGACCTGCATAATAGAAACTTGTAGTAATCAGCGGGAACTCGAAATAACGTCACTTTGAATCATTTATAGAGAAGAGACGATGTATTGCTGTCTTATTTTTCATGATTTGAAGTGTATGTTGTGTGTGCGAGGATTTTGCCCAGCCTATTGTCAGAGGTCAAAGTGAAGAAATTTCCGAACGGGAAACCGCGAGTATAGCTCTAGGGAGCGCTAGAGAGTGAAGAAGAAGAAAGAAGGAGGAGGGAAAAAACCCATTCCTGGAAGGGATCCAAAACTTGGAATCTCCATCAAACTACAGATCCTCCAAACTCCGGAAAAAGTCCGTAACGTCATTGGCTTCCTATATATAGGCAATCGAAACGAAACAACGTGATGGGTCCAATAGAGACGCCTTTTTTGTTGTTCATGTAAAGGATGCATTACACGTGTCAGGACTGACGGGTGTCAGGTATTTCGGTGATGTCGGGAGATTGATTTTTTTTTGGGTAGAACTAAAAGAATCTTTGGCATTTACGACCAATTGATCGCGTCAATTTTGGCTTGGAAAGCTCTGGTGCCAGCCATCGTAAAAAAAGTATTGCAAGTTTTAACAACAGGGGGTCATCCAAAAAGTTTGCAGATTACCTACCAATAAAAGATAGTGCAAAAAAAAAGTTGGTCCAAATCTGGACTAACTGCTTGTGTACTGTGAGAGGAAATCAGCGCACTGGAATTAGGTTATATATATGTCACCCTATATTAAACGCGGCAGAAAATTTGCAAAAATTTGCTGACCTGTTTGGAACGACTTTTCAGCCACAACGTCACCAGAGGATGTTCCATACTATGTGACTAATATGTCAGGTTATGCAGTGCAACTAACGACGTTTCCTTTCAAAAAAAAAGTGACAAGGGAAATTTAGCTTGTTAATAACACAGTGCATAATCAGACATGCAAAAAAAAGCTTGATGCAAGAAATTACATTTTTTTTTGCAACGCGACAAACCAGGTGTCGTATAACACACCTCAACTTGTCATTATTGCCTAATATAATTTCGTGGAGAGCTTTCATTACATTTCTCTCTGCAAAGCTCCTGCAAGTTGGCGAGCGGCTACTGTGCCATTGGGACCCAGCCTCTCATTTTTGTGTGTGTGTGTGTGTCCCAACCGACCCTCATACAGAAACTGAGGCTAAAAATGCTGTAGAATTGCAGGCAGTTTTTTTAAACTCCCAAACTGCTACAATTATGGGGGGTCAGAAACCTCTTTTATTGCTGCATCCTGATAATGGAAGTAGTTATGTATATACAGGGTGGTGCACTGACCAAGTCCACACTCCAGCAGCGATCAGATTGAAAAGAGATGCTAAACAGCCATGATATTATTGCAGAAAATGGGAACTGATAATTTTTGCATGTGTATGCTACTAGTGAATGTTTCTCCCTCTGAAATGATAAAACAAAGTTTTGTTTGGATGCATCTGCAGTGTGTCCAAATTGTCTTCATTATGGACATGCCAGTTACAGTCTTTTTTTTAAAAAAAACTCTTTGAGCAAAACTGTTGCACCAAGACGGACGTAAGATGAAGCAGAGCAGAGAGACAGCTTCAAAGGCAGATGGAACCAACTGACTATATCAGAGCTACGGTCCAGAGAGTGGTGTAAAATCGAGTTAGGTTGTAACAGGAGATGGTCAGAGCACCGGAATTATTCATTTTACCTCTCCGAATGTCTGAAACATGTACCGGATTTATAAAAGCTTTATTAAAATATGCGGTGCATGAATAAACGATAGCTGCATGAGCCGTACAGGGTGCTACAGCTGATAGTTGGAAATGCAATAAGCAGCCTGAAATTTATCCAACTGCTTCAGGCAGTTCCAGCTGATGGAGACTCTATCAAAAAAATACGGATTTTTTTTTGAGAGCCAAAGTTTAGTTTTTAAAAAGTGAATTCTTGTGGGAGAAATGATCCTGTAATATCCCAAGTGCATGCCTCAAAAGTTGCATTGCTGCTCCCTCGGAGTTTAATCATCACCCGTGGACATTAGCGTACACATCTGCAGCGGCAATTCCCAACTACTTAAACCGATAGGAAGGCTACCTTCCGGGCCGTAATTACCCGTGGCAAAGGGACCTGGCATCCTTCACCTCAATAATTCATCGATCACCGCACCGAGAAGGAGAATACAAGCCCACAATTGTGCATTCATTGGATCCAGTATAAGTTCAAGTCGCAATTTAAAGACTTTTCTTATCATCAAAAAAATGGTATGTCCGTCCGTCTGTCTGTGTACAGGTATCAGGGCCTAAACTGCAAGAGATAGCGACAAACGGTTGTCGGATTTGGATTCAGTGGACACTAACGAGGTTTCATGGTCAACTTCAGGGTTTCCGGGTTAACTCGATCCGCCAAAGGTCACGTCTACAGTCGCGGGTGACCTTGCGTTATTTTGCAACAAGAAATGAGACTGACAACATTCTATGCCATTGTAGGCAGCGGATCATCGCACATCGCATCATTTCAGCTGCCCAATGAGAAAAAAGTCTACTCGAATCACGCTCGCGTGATTTGCCAATCTTGTTTAGCTAATCACAAATATTGAAAATACTTGTTATTTTTTTAGAAATTTGGTGAGGATTTGAGGTGATTTTTTTAAAGGTGCTTCTTAGGTTTATATCGATTTGAAACAGAAGCCAAAGTGGTCTGAAAAGAAAGGCATAAACGACCGTGACTTTCCATTTTCATTCCGGTGTTAATGGGGCCAAACGGGGCACATCCTGGGGAAAGGGGCCAGCAGATCCGGATCCAACTTTACGGAGAATGGACACAGCTGGAAAGGGGTTTGAGGTGCTTTTCTGGAGATGGGTGGGATCCCCAGCAGGGCTTTTGGGGGGGTCCAATGGCGGAATTGAGACGTTAGGAAAAAGAGAGAGAGAGAGAGAGAGAGAGAGAGAGAGAGAGGCTGAGCCCTCCCTGTAGTAATTAGATGCAGGTCTGCTCAATTTAACAGTCGGTGCATTTAGACAAAGATCCATTAATCCTGTCATTCTTGGGTTGGAATCGTGATGATGATTGGAAAAGCAGCGTTCCTGGATTGGATAGGTCGAGCTATTCACCCGTAAGTGATTAGTATGCAATAAATATCCCCATCGGCTTCATTTGTATATAGACCTGAGGCTATGCTGAACCTTCCCCCAACAATATATATAGTTTCTAAGTAGATACCGAGAGAGGATCCTGCTGTGTGTAGCTTGCTGGGTGATCTTATGACGCTTGGAGGCATGGAGCAAGTTTATGGCCGATAAGACCTTCATTAGCTTTTAATGAATAAGGCCAAAAAGCACACAGGGTTTAATCCTCGGCGGGAGTATTTTCGTGCCTAAAAACGGAGGGGGGCAAAACTTTAATGCCCACAAAAAATATTTATCTAGCTCGGTGGGGGTGCAGGTCGTTGTTTTTCGGCAAAATAACACCCCCAGGTAATGACCTCGCTTTTTAATTAATTTGGAATCCTAAAGAACCAGCGATTTTTTTTTGCAGGTGGGAAAAATAACAATTTTAAATGCCAAGGCCAGAAATGAAGTGCCGAACCTTTTTGTAACCACAATTAATGAGATGCAGAAAATACCATTAGGTCAGCTTGCTATTTTTTTTGTACGTTATTTTCCACTTCCGTTTTCTATTTGTGGCTTGGGGGGGNACAGGTTCTTAATTGAACGAACTGGAAGTTAGAGGGAGTTAAGCCAGAAGTAAACCCGAGATCAAGTTTCCAGCAGGCTGTGGAGTTAAATTAGTTAAGGGTACATTACACACACGCGGGCCACAATGCCAAAAGAGGGTTTTCTTTAATCTTGAACAATTTTTTTCACTCTCTCTCTTTTTTTTCTTACAGGAAAGAAGCGATTTGATGCAGCTCGTCACCTCAGCTTTAAAGCTCGGTCCCGATTGCAACATGACAACGCTGTGGGTGAGTAAAATCATTTAAAGCAATTGGCCACACACAGCAGGGCTCGTTTGGGTCAGAGTCGCGATAAGACTACAGGAAAATATATTTTGTCACCAGGGAATCGCATCGGGGTTCAAAAAGTGGCTATTGGGATAATGCAACAAGCCCACAGGTATGGCCAATAGTGCTTTTCAAGACAAAGAATATTCAGAGTGCCCAGAGGTAGTTCGTGGTGCGCATTTTGTACGACTTTTTTTTGTCTCTCTTTATACTGAGATACGAATCTTGACTTCAAGGCTGCAACGTTGCCATGTTGTAATCCCATGTGTATACCGGAACCATTGTTGCGCATTATTGTTTCCTTACCTTCATTTTATTAATATTTCAGGACGTCGTGACTCTTGGAAGGTCAGATGTGTAGCGATAATTATGTATGATTTAAGTTACGTCCCCCCCCCTCTACAGATCCATCATGCCAAAGCAGCTTAAGTTCTCTTAAAGCTCAGGGGTTTAAAAAATTTATGCTTGCCCCAGTGACCCGAAATGCGCACAATAATAGGCTCGCCCCGGAAATAATGACCAAAAAAAAAAGAAAAAGAGAAACGTGTATTCTGGACCTTGCGGTTATTCAATTATTAGCGATCGAAACCAATGAAATGTTGAGAATAACCAATCGATAGGAAATCCGGGTCATTGTGCTTCTGAAATATATAATATACAGGGCGATGCATTGCCTAATGTCCACCCGGATTGTTTACCCCAGCAAAAAACAACAGGAAACTCCTATCTCTATTTTAGGAGTTGGGACCTTAAAAGTGTTGTTTCGTCGCCATGTTAAAAAATTATATGAAATCCATAACCGTGTTTTTTAAAGGCGATCCGGGCCGTAATCTTAAATCAACAATGGCCATCTCACCGCCGTCATTTTTAAGGGCATCATAAATACATTTTTTAAATGCGCAGTGAAGCGACGCTGGATGACCGGAGTGTGACCAAGGATCCGATGCGTTTATTGAGTACCCCCAAGTAGTCGTTAAAAAACTGTGGAGGGAAACGAAAAAAAAAAAGAAGGAAAAAGAAGGACATCCTGGCCAGTTTCCCAGGGCTTCCCGCGGGTTATCTTCCGGAGAAGGCCCCCCCGTTTGTCGAGTTATAGGATCGTATATTTTTGCAACGAATCGCAGGTTGGGTCCAGCAGACCCAGTCGTCCGTCATACACTTTTTTTGGTATACGGATGTAAAACGATACAGGGTGGTCCAACATTAGCTGCTTCGTAATAATCAGAATAATTAGTTGTCTCATGGCGATTCATTTGGCAAAATGTTGCAAAATAGCTGCATCGAATGTTCATTTATTGTTGAACCACCCTGTAGATCCGGACTCTTGGAAGTCCCAAAAGTGTCTCTGTTACGATGACATGTGGCTAGAGTCGCAGGCTGCTGGAGAAATAAGAAATGAAGGAAGTATAGGGTGTAAGCCTCCGGGGTTAGTATCGGAAAACAGTTGGCTGGAGCATAATAATCCGGGGGCCAACTATTTGACCGCGTGTCATGGGGGGTCAATATGGGACCCTTTTCACAGCATTTTCCAGAACTGGAAATCTATACCCGTATTTTGACAGTCGACCATCGTTATAATGAACTGGATTTTAGAAGCAACTGGGAGGCA
This sequence comes from Catajapyx aquilonaris, assembly GCA_000934665.2. Taxonomy (NCBI): domain Eukaryota; kingdom Metazoa; phylum Arthropoda; class Diplura; order Dicellurata; family Japygidae; genus Catajapyx; species Catajapyx aquilonaris. The sequence goes on from JYFJ02005372.1 coordinate 19,245, forward strand.
AAGTTGATGCGGGGGGGATTTTGGCACGATTTTCGCGCATTGGACTGTGCATGGGCGTGCATTTTGGCCTAATTAGCATGTACGTGAATGTGCATTTTAACATATTTATGCGGCACGTGGATGACAGTTTTTGCACAAACTGAATAGACCCCACGTGCATATTATTGCAATGAATTTTGCGAAAAACATCATCTGAATGTACAGTACAGTGTGCTGGTAACATGTAAAATCCATACCTCCAAAGTTGCAATTATTTTTTTATATGACGCATATTTTAACCAGGGATTAAGCTGCTCCTCGACTTTTCGCCGAAAAATGGCGACTTGGAAAACTCCCGGGAAATTCTCTTGCCCTCAGAATAATTATGAAACAAATGCTTTAAAACCTTCTCTGCTTGAATTTGGAGGTGGATGTACCCCACAGGGCTTTGCTGAATGTGGATTACATCTTCGGAAATGGCCCCATAGGTACTATCCTGAATGCTTAATATTCGCACTCATATCAGTAAAGGTTTCCTTGAGAGCACGATTTCACGCCGTGGTTGGGAGTCATCTACATGATGGGAGCCAGTGTTGCATCAACATTAACCCAGAGAGGAAATTGCGCCACTGGCTGCCACTGTAATCCGCGGTGCTCAAATATTTTTCGCAAATTCTAGCAATTAAAACAATTTTTTTGCAAAAATAATTTTTAAAAAGATTTGTGAGTTTAGCTAAACAGTGTTTCAACAATGACATCCCGATCTATTCGGAACCCAGGTGCGCACACTTTTTTTTTTCTTTCTTTCATGAAACCAGAGTGATTTTCTCTCCCCCCCCAATCACAAAACCTTCCAACACCCTTCCAGCCATATTGGATCCCTGACGAATATGAGCTTCCAGCCCACCGTCTCTCATCAATCACCATGATTGGAACGAGAGGCTTTTCAAGCAGGGGGGAAAGGGATGTTGATAGCGGGAAATTTTTACTTCCTCCTCGTCTCCTTTCCATTGCTGCTTGTTCCTCGTTAGAACCAAAAGTTTCCCCCTTCCAAGCCATCATACTTGTGCTCGAATTAAGCCTCACCCTCCACAAGGGTTGGCCATGATATCAGCGGGTCCTTAACCCACTAATATTTTTTCCAGCTCACGTATAGAAGGGCTTTGCTTTTTATTGTTGACAGGGATCATATGGCGAGAGGCAGTTAATTACTCCCAAAGTTATATTGGGCAGACATTATAATTTCATTAAAATGTGACTGTTTAACTTCAGCACTGTTGCGTATTCATCAGTCCACATATTTTTTTCTGCATGGACAGAAAATCTTGCGGAGTTATGATCCAGAAGAAGCATCAAGACCAGAGTCATTTCCGAAAGATATTTTCTTAGCCTTCCAGTGATGACTGTTGCATCTCGCTGTTTTATTATCTTCTGGCCATTTATCTCCTTCGAGTCTGAGAATGAAATATGAAAAAAAACGTATATATTCACAGCGATTCGAAGAGTTTCTGGAAAAAAATAATGGCTTTGCACTTCCCTCCAGCAATAACCTTTTTTTCTGGTTTGAAATGGGTAGTATTTCTTTTTACGGATTTCGACAAGCTTCAAAACGAGACATTTTCATGGCAGCAAGACTGTGCATTTTTGGATGCATAATTAATGATTAATAATTATTCGCTCGAGATTTAGCTCTAGCCGAATGCCAATTGCAGCCTAAATAATGCCTAGGACAAACCCCAACGGACTTGAATATTCATTTCCAAAGCAGGGCCCGTAAGGAATTGCTTAGGTGTCGCGAAGTTTCAGCTTTTCCCTTAACAGGAATGGAATATTTATGGTGCTTTATATATAGGTTTTAGAGGAAGACTAGTGTATATTTTCCTCCTGAGAAGTAGGGCAGAAACGCCTTCCTTAAGTCTTGATGCCTTGCAACGGTAAATAAGCTGGCAATTATTATTCCCGCAAGCATAATATAAATCTTGGGGAAGCAATTAAGCCGGGGCATAAATTATAATCATTAATTAATACAAAGTTTGACTCCGGGGACGTGTTAACGGTAGTAATTGATCTGGAATTAAGGACGGGATGTTCTTAAGGGAAAACTGATTAGATCGCTGCGAAAATGTTTCAATATTGAAACACACTGTACTTGTAATGTAACCTGTTTTTAAAAGGATACTGTACATGGAAACACTCAGGAATCTTGACATTCAAAGCTGAACGGTTTTGCACAATACGTGCTGAATAGCTCGAGTGCTTCGTACATTACATACGACAACTCCGGATGAGAAATTGGCGAAATAAACGTCGCAAACTATTCTTATTGCAGTACGTGATTAATAAAACTGACATCGTCACACACATAAAAAAATAGGGCATCGTTTACGTTCCGGAACAGAACTCTTCTCCATATTTTTTAAATAAATGCTCTAGCAGTCATATCCGGACAAGACAGCATATACATGCACCGACTATAAAAGCAAACAGAATTTGCATAAGGAACCATTCGGCATAAATTTCGAGGTAATAAGTCAGGCCTCTAAGGGACGTTGCCTGGTTTATTTCTCAGATATTAAAAAAAGAAGAAGAAAAATAATGAGACTGGAGGAAGGGGTTATCCGGATAATAATTACACGTGCAAAACCCAACCCCGTTAGACTGCGGACTGGCGGCGCGTCTGAAAGTCAATATAACTCCTTTTGAAGGCCGCCGCCATAACTTTGCCAGGCTTATTGACTGCCATTGTCGAGTTGAAACTGAACCTGTCATTTGTACCCAAATTTAGGTTACTGTACCATATCGGAAGAAGGGTTTTTTTTCTTCTTTCATTTCCCGGAGAGCGAGTTGGACACGTTGCGTGATCTCACATTGCTTTGTGAATGTAGGTCACTGAGGAAAACTATAACAATTATTGTCAATTATTGATGGTAAAAAAGGAGGTCGTTGTGATTCAAGGAAAACTTTGGTATAGGGTTGGAGACATGAAAGAGCATATCAATTTTAGTACCTCTATTTGTACGGCATGCAGGGGTGGTGGAAAGTAACTTATAAAATTTCATTTTTCGGGGGTTGCTCGAGCTAGACACGCATCATGCTCACTGGCGGAGAAAGAAGAAGAAGAAAAAGTTGTGCAATTCTCACGATGGGAGACTTATTCCCATGAAAACGTTACAAAGGGGGAAAAAAAGGTACCATCTGTCTGCATAGCGAGTTATATCGACCATGTGAATGTATCTTTTTTTATTATTACTTTATCCGTATGATGTCAAGGAGTATATAGATGTGGAAGTAATATTAGATCGAAAAAAAATTTCGAAGCGTAGTGCAATGGCGCCGTAAAGTCGTTGGAAAATTACTGACTAGACGGCTCGTCGTTTATAATGTAAAATGGTTGAAGCCGAGCTTAACTTTCCCACGCATGTAAAAGGCAGGCAAGGGCTCCATGGAATATTCTCCAGGGATTCCACACTCTATTCATTGTTTCTGGATGAATTTTATGTACGACAGAAATTTACAACTGGAAAAAAATTGTTATTATTATTAAATGATATCCTTTACTTTTTGACCATTAGGCTAAGAGCTTCCCTGCCATTCGTCAACCCATTGGGACAATAAATTGAAGTATTTTAGAGCCTTATGCAGCAGATAGTATGCATATCTCTGATATTTGGGATGAGGGGGGGGTTCGTGATTATGGTCATTACAGCTAAAATTGTGGGAGCGATCGAAGATGATTATAGCAGCCTTCAAATATTAAGCGTGCATGATACGGTGGAGCCTCCTTTTGCTTATGAAAAACCAGCATCAAAATAAAAAATCCCATGTCGATGGATAATAACGTCGTTATCTGCCAGCAGGGCGTCAATTTGTTCGGGACGAAGGATTGTTTTCGGAAATCCATCATCAATAATAACCGGTGAGTTGTAAGAGGCTGGAAGACCTGTGCGAAAGTCTTCAACGTCTTCCGAATTCAAAGGGCTCCTTTCTCACATATTATTTTTTTCCCCCGCCTTACCGTGTGCCATCAAAGGGCTCTGACACAAAATTTATGGCAGGCCTGTGAAGGCGGAGGAATATAGAGAGAGAAACGAAGAAGAAGAAGAAAAAAATGGCGTTAGATTTGGCATTGATGGCACACCAGAAATACTGAAAGCTGGCGGACTCTACAAAATCGATGCCCATAAATCCAGAAATCTTCTGCTGGTAATTTGTCCCAGACAAGCAGAATAAGTTACCAACATATTACACTGGTGCAAGTTTCCATGAACTTACAGGACAGCAGCTCACTGTAATCATGCCAAGAAAAGCGGATGGGTAGGAATTTTCATTGTTTCACATTATAAAAACAGGCACATGATATTATGCATATGCTGTGATAATAATGTTTTATTTTTATTGCAATGATCAACGATGCCCAATGTAGATAGCTTAAAATACTGTTCACTAAAACCGGCTGACATTTAATCAAATCAATGGATGTATAATATTGCTGTACAGTGTGATATCTTTTCAAATTGGGTGTACTGTACAGCACAAATTACAATGAGCGACCATGATTTCGCATACATCAGTGTCATAAAAGTTCGGATTAATGAATAATATGCAATTAAAATTGGGCATGACCTATCATTTGCAAAGGATTTACAATCTCTTCAGGTTCGTGACATCTGTGATTGTTTCTAATGTCACACAAAAATCAAGTTGGCGACTTTCAAATTCAAATTGTTTACTTTACTCCTAGCGAACAATATATTCCACATTTTATCTAATATGATTAGAAGCAATCTCTGCTAAAATTGATTATGATATTTTTGTACATACATATGATTGTAGATAATATTTTCATTAAGACGTATAACTAATTTCCTTTTTAACTGCTCAATGACGGCAGTTCGTGCACAAGTAATAATTAATAATTTAATATTATGAATTAATACCACGGATTCATGGCATACCGTATTTTTTATGTTTCGCGGAGGAATGTGATAATAAAATACCTGACAATCTGACCTTAATTGAAGACAAATTCTACGAACCTATTCAACTTCCTGCAAGCTTAAACTGCTGCGGGAAAGTATAGAAAGTTTGCTAACTTATATCTTTAACTAGCAGGATACCCGGCGTTGCTCGGGTTATGAAATACTTTTCCATAGGAGTGACCCATTGATTTGGTAGTAATCTTTGCAATAATGGGGAAGTAGCCTTCATTTTGGAAACTACATAATAAATTCGCCCATATTTTTTGGATTTTTTTGGCATATTCCGTTTTAAGATATCAGGTTCAGTTCCGGAGTAATTGGGGTTTTTATGTAGGCTACTGGTGACGTCACTGTTTCCCTAGAAAATGTTGACGTCACGCGAAGTGAAATGAACGCAAAAATGGNGCAACGTCGCTGCCCACCTATAATTGGCAACATCACATATTTTTGACCCGTTTTTCCTGCCAATCTGTTAAATCCCCCTTTCTCTAGTGTATATTTGGGTTAACGAGACCGCACGTGTGGCACTTTTGGCGAAAATCAAACTGGGTCCATGCCTATTTGCAACTTGTGTCCCGCTTTTTTTCCCTTCTTTTTTTATGGACACGTTAACCTCAAGAAGGTGGAAGCAAGAAGAAGAGAAAAAAAGTACCCCTTCAAAGTTTCATAAAAACCTGGTTTGTAGTCTCTTTACAAACCTGGCCGACACGCTGCTTTATGGCGTAAGCACCGTGATATTTTGATTAATTGCCTGCCCGAATGGAGCTGAAAGCTAAACTTGAAGCGGTTATATATTTTTTTCTGTTAGCCCCCCACCTCCTCCATACATCATAATCATATCTTCTGCTCGAATTATCCCAAATAATGTCATCTGATTCTCATATAATATGTTGGAGACTTGGATGATTGCCAAAATTTGGCAACACTGCCCCCTCGCGGACTGTGGACGTAGTACCTAATTTATCACATAGACGGCGCACACTACTGATGACTCCCCGCGGACAAACAGACGACCACTGCATTTTTTAAAAATGAGTTCGACCATAAAGACTCAAGACAGCTTGACAGAATTTGCGTTATAAGCCCAATTACAACCACTTGTATCTCCGAGACAGTTTATTAAACCGCGCAACTAGATTAAGTAATCTCGCACCTTATTTGTCCCCAGCGGGTGAGATTTTTTTTTGGCGAAAGGTAAATTGGATAAGAGATGTAGAAAAGGTAAGAGAGTTGGGCCCACTGAAAATCCGGATGGAATTATGCCCCAGCTTGAA
>JYFJ02005373.1:0-25379 GCA_000934665.2 Catajapyx aquilonaris
TACGACGTTGAACTTGGCCGTATTTCAGATCTCACCACTTTTTACGGCCAAGCAGTCAGGAGAACTTGGCCTTTTTTACAGAAAGGTTTTTGGTGGGTGCTGTTTACACTACCTTCCTCTAGATCACGAGTGGAAGGCCTCTGGATATGCAGTATAAAGGCCCCTTTACATGAGGCCGCTGGTAGAAAACATAAGCGCGGCCCGCCAATCAGCATCTAGATCGGCCAGCCGCGTGTCGCCTCCTGCGTGCTGCGGATGCCGATCTCGACGCTGATTGGCGAGCCGTGCTTACAATTTGAGAGCAGCGACCTCGTATGAACGGGCCTTAATACCTACAGCAGCTTCACCTAAAGAACTTTTCGCAATCATTTGGACTCGCCCTCTACCGGTCCACTACACTCCTTCTGTTTTTCAGCTGCCAATGAACGTTGGAGGTGTGATGGGTCACAACAAGAACAGCCGACCTACTATTGGTTATTGACCAAGGTTAATCTTTTGTTGAGACTTCTGTAGACTGTAGCAACAAGTTAGGGCGAATCAAAAACGATTATATTTAATCAGATCATTTGATTGATTGATTTACAGTAGGTCTATATATCTTGAAAGGGTCAAATTATCCACTCGCCTGATTCTTCAATAAAGTGACAGGCAAAGTATAATTGATACGTTACTATGATATATGAATGGGACAGAATAAAAGTGGCCTAAAACTGAAGTACCATGTCGTACAGTAGAATGGCGACAAATAAAACCTGTGGTTTGTATAGCTGAGGCAACTAGCATCAGCTCCCCCTTTCCTGTGCCCCGTAACATAAATTTCGTGGAAATATACCTTCAGTGGTGGATTGTGTGTGTAAAACTGAATCGACCATGTTAAAGTTAGGAAAAAGGATGTCCAGTTTTAGTGTCCGAAATATGGGGTACAATGAACATGGACAAGGTTATATGGTTGCGAGGAAGATGTAAGAGTATAAAAAAATATGTACTCTTTTCCGGAAATAAACAAAGTCCTGGAGAGTGCTTAAAGTTGCATTAAACATTTAAAATTGGCTCTAAATTTTATATAACCCCAAAATTAATTAAAAGCGGCAGGTGGCTGCCCCTTGTTATCGTTTATCATCAAGCTGTCCTTTTACGGACACTGCAACAGTTTCAGTAACAGTTTGTTACTGCGCACAATTTCCATGGGTTTTGCGCTAAATAGCCAATAAGTGCCGAATCTGTTGCCGTGTTCATTAAATGCGGTCAGTCGCATAAAGGACCCACCAAACCGAGGCTGTTTGCCCCCTGATTTAAAATTTCGTCAAACGTTAATGTTAAAATGAAAATTTAAATAAGCCTGGGGCTGGACATCTGCACAGTTTCACATGACGGGTACACTTTTTAATTCAAGAGCTCCTGCCACTAATAGCGTATTAACATTTCGCTAGTATAATTAAATTTAGTTGCCAATTATAATTAATTTGGATAACTTTTAACACTAAAATTAAGGTCTTATCATGCAACGAGTAAAGGAGTTGGCTCAAAATTCGGTGCCCCGCAAGTATGGTGTATTGAGATTAAAATATTTTTACTATTCCTCAGGTTTTATCACAGTGTAAATGCGCATTAACGACGTTCTTCGTAATCTGTGAAGGTAGGCCTCTGTCTAAGTGTATAGTCTTTCGCAGTGAGAGCAAATGATGCATACCAGAATCGAAAATGTAAAGCCACAAAATGTCATTCGAGCCTCTATCATCGGTGTTGCAGGCACCTACAAACACCAGCAGCAATGCGGACATGTCGCCCCAGACTTAATTAGCACACGTGGGAATTGCTGCCAGTTCAAAACAAGGCAAAGTTCCATAAATCGGTCCGGCGAATTTTAATAGTACCCAGTGTAAGTACATAAACAACCGTCGAGTACAACATGCCATCAAAATTTGGTGCGCCTATAATTAGACACATTTCATTCTAGTTTATGTATGATACATAGACATGGCATGTTTTCAGTGTATAGGTAGATAATTTGTCTAGTCGATTGGAATTCACCAATCACCGAGTCTTCATAGGTGAATCCCAATCAAAATAACCAAAAGACAAGACAGCAACGCCCGTATGAACCCAGTTATCTGCATCATATTTCTAATGACGTTCCAATATTCTGGTATAGCAGCAACGTGCCCTGCTCATTTGACAAGTAGGAAAAAATCCCTATCCAACTAGAGTGCAAACTTATTGCTCCAGCTTCTCTCCTACCTTGCAGGAGACGTCAGTTACCTCATAAATAGCCAGAAAAGCTGCACCTGGAAATTTCGATTAACTCTGCTCCGTTGCACCTCTGGGATTTGCTCCTAGGAAAGGAGAGCATTTTTGAATACCCTCCCCTCTCCTATTCACAAAAAAAAATGTTCCCCCCTCCAACCCTGCAAAGGGGAGGTTCGTTTCATCCGAGTTGGAGAGTCATAATCAGGTCTAATATGATATGGAACGAGTGGGTGTGTGTGGGTGATGCAGGTTTGTCGCCACCTGATGGCAATTTCCCTCCCTGGCGCCTGACATTAATTGGTGGAACATGGCCCAGTTTCCCAACCTGGAGTCTGGTTATGCTTCCTTTTCCCTCCCGTGGCCATTCACGGCTTCCGTCCCAGAGCTGTCGGCTCTGCGTCCAATATTCATGGCCTGACCAACCTACGTGTCTGCTCTCATCTGATTAACATGGATTCCGACTTCTTGTTGCATGCTCCCGCTGAAAGTGTTGGTAATAAGGCTTGCATGTAGCGGTAACGAGGACGGAGGGACTGTATGCCCTTGACTTTGCAGGGGGACTAACAGTCCAGACCAAAATGGAGACTTGTAAATTTATTTGGCTTATCATTTTTTGGGAGGATTGGCTGTAAATGGTTGCGGGACATGCATGTTGTTAATTAATTAGCACGCATGGCCATTGAGCAGGGGATAAATAATGCGAATGGATTATGAATTGTGCAAAGGACAAATCCACTGAAGCCTAGGAGTATTGCGAATTGAGGAAATGCCAATATTGGCCGCACGAAGGTAGAAGAGCGAGCCTCATTGTATTGTTCCCAACGACGTACTGGAAATGTCAACAGTGAAACTGAAATTATTTTAAGTGTCAGTGCTGAAGTTTCATTACGGAGATCCAAATAAAAATTATTATTTTTTGAAACATACCGGTATGTATGTTGGTCATGGTAGTTTGTACTATTGTGTACAACCTTTTCTTAAGAAATCTATACTTGTAAGGCGTGTCTGAATACGTATCTGGATGCTATTGGTCGTAATATCGCTATATTCTGGCTCAATGGTCGTAACAAAAGGGGCGGTTATTTTGACTCACCACATTGCCTGATTTCTAGAAATGATAATTGCACAGAATCGACTGGCCTGCGTTGAATCATGAATCATACTTTGTCAGTGTCAGAAACGCATATTGCTATATTATGTTGCGTCTTACCCTACAAATCTTAATACATGTCGGGAGTCTTAATTAATATGGTACTGCTAGGGGACATCCGTCCAATAAATTTATTGCCGTCTAATATTAATCTCATTCCCAAGAGACGAATAAGTAACGCTGACAGGTGGTAATATGGATTTACGCAGTGTTAATGCATAAATTTTTATTCGGCCCCAGAGTTGTTAATTGAGGCCAGGGAGTAAGCGGAGAGGGATGGCAACCCAAGAAGGCAATGCACCCGATTTAAGTAGGGAATCAACATAGGCCATTTCCCTTGTGGGCCGATATAATATTAAGTATTCTCCTCACACGGGTCCGTGCGGAGGGCGAAAGGAAAGGAATTCGAGTAGTCAATCTTTTCCGCTCCCAATTCGAGCCGCACTGTCAGCAAGGGCAGCTCAAGCGTGGGTCAATACGCCCAACTTGGTTTGGTTATACAGTATATTATTTCCACTTGAATGGCAAGGGAAAGGGGGATGTGTGGCTGGGTGCTGCTGCATTTCTTTCTATTCCCTGCGCAAATTGATTGTGGCTCCTCGAACGTGTTCTTGAGGGCCTTACCATTCATTATCCTCCACCTCGGTTCTCATTTTCTCACAATTCCAAGAGTCCCTGCTCCTGCTGCTATAATATTTGCTAACCCGATACCACCTGCTACCCACCAACCTTTCACTAAATTCTCCAGGCGCAGTAGTTGAGTTTGCAGGAACAGGGAGGTCTTCTTTGAAAAGCAGTTCAGATATGCTGCACACATTAAGCGAGGGCTTCATTTAACAAGGCCGAAGGCTAAGCAATGATTATGCTTATTTTCTCCTCATTTACCTTTGTTAGAGGGAAGGTAGGAGGATTACTTACTCCAAAGGGTTATTCAAGCTTGTAACTGTGTCATCTGCATTAGCCTCCATCACGTACCAGTCATGTTCCCGGCTCATTTTTTCTCCAAATCTCCATCCTGCCGATGATGTATTTCTAGAGTCAGAAATGATCCAATTAAGTAGCAATGGCAGAAGTGAGGTGCATTGTATCCATAGAGCAGGAAGTCACACCTGAGGAACCATGGTAATTACATCCCATTTCTAAAGACTGTCACTTCCCCAGTCGAGTCGTGCCTTCATAGCCGAGCTTGTTGAGGCCCATTTCATCAACGTCGTGCCGATGCTCCCCGAAAGTTAGTAAACGTCGGTCCGCATTAGACGCGAAGGTAGATAGAACAAAATTGCCAAGGCCGTTGCTGCAGAGTCGACAACACTTGCTTGCAGTGGCGCGCTCCATGAAGGCCCCGCGTTCCTACAAGATGCGATACGGTTTCCGGATCCAATTCGTCGCGGAATTAGTTTTGTAATGTGTAATTAGTTTTGTAACTGCGGAGGAGGAAGTGGGACCTAATTGCCAGTGGCATAGGACGGGGATGGAACCGGAGCTCAACACAGCCAAAGTGTGACACCCGACACTCTGTACACCTCCTACATCACGGTCCAGACTAGAAATTAGGCCGTTTCCCGCGCCTTCTTTTACTCAGGACTGACTTTTTGGCGCAGTCTTGCTCCGGAAGAGAGAGAAAAAATGAAGAAGAAGAAGAAGTAGTAGTAGAAGAAGAAGAAGAGCGGGAGGAAAGAGAAGTCCTGGATGCCTGGGATGTAGCTCGTTTAAAAAAGCCCTTCTACGCCCGGTGCATTTTTGAGGAGGGAAGGGGCCTACGAATTGGACGCCCGTCTTGCCGCCGAATGTGCTTCCCTTCTTCAAATATTCATTATTCTAAAGCTTCTCGCATCCTTGGCGCCAGAGATGCATGCACGTGTCACTCGTGATTGCATGGGTCAAACTTGCGTGAAGAGTTATACTATATACACTTTGGAATGTAACCAGAACTGACATGCATTGTAGTAGAGTCGTTGCAGTGGAACAAGGGGGAAAAAGGAGGGTGGGTTTAAGATGAAGGAAAAAAGCTAGGCCTGAAATTGGGCGCAGTCCTGTCTCGTGAAAATGGAGGCCATGTTGAGCACCAGGGTCTCGGGGGCACCTTTTCTCTCCTGTGTGGTAGCCCTTAGGGTCCACTTGCTTTCCTTCCAGGCTGGGCTAATGTAGGTCAGATGCTGAAGATACTGGTGGGGGAGATGGGGGAAGCATATTGGCTAAAATGGCGGACCGTAAAGCTAGGAGCCAATCATGGCGGTGTTGAAGGCTTCCCGAATTAATTTTCCTCTGCGGAGGGAGAGGAAAAGTGTGACGAGGCGAAAAGTCTCTCTCTCTTCCACCTCGGTCTGGAGGCTGTTTGTAGTCCTCAAGTCTTTTCGATGGAAGAAAAGAACCCCGGGTGCTTCTGTCGCCGGGATATTTTCTTCAGATTTATGCTCGGAGATAATGAAGCTCCTCAGGGGATATTTTATAAACTTCCCAGTCGCCTAGCTGTCTGTCGACAGACGTCGTAATTTCAGTTGTTTCTCCTCCCCGACACAGCATCTGGCTTCTTTTTTTCCCCTCCTCTCTATTCTTCTGACGTTCCTTTTCCATTCTTCTTTAATCCCTAGGATCCCTCTCTATTAAAGGGAGGAAAAAATGATGATCCGCTGAACCTTTTTATAGTATGATAGAGTCAATTAAGAAATCTGCCAACCACTTTCCTCACATTGGCTGACTGATTTGTTTGATTTCTCAGCTTATCCCAGAGGATCTCTGCCAGAGGAAGTGGCGGGTTTTCATCACAGAGGTGAAGCCAATTCTGGTTATTACTTCCAGAATTTGATATCCGAGAGGAAATCATCGAGTCCACATTCGTTGAGGGATTCCGTAGTTCAAGTTAATAATAACGACCGCATTGTTCAGGATGCCCCGCAGGGTTGATTAACGGTTGACAAATACTGTCATCTTTATTACGCGAACGTGTGAATGGTTGGTCGATCAGCGGAAGGAACATTGATTTGTTGTCAGTTCGTCAGTCAAATTAACATTGCCACAATTGGAGGTTGGTGGTGTATGGGGACAATCCAGTGTGAATTAACTGTCCTATTGGTGCAAATATTATAAAAGCTTCCATCGCAGCGTTCCCGCTAATGTCCATTACTTATGTGAGTGATGTAACATCCTCCCGGAATTGCAAGCCACGGGTTTGTAGTTTCATTCACTTGATATCATTCATAGTTTAGCGGGCCGTGTATAGCAGCACGCGTGAAAAGTACACAACGTACTTTCACATCCCTGCACATAATTTTTTCATCCTAGAGATTACTGAGGTAGCACTTTCTGGTAGCGCGTAGGCTAAAATTGCTCTTGAATCCTGGCAGCACATCACATTTCGTGACATACTTGTCTCGCACAATGACGTGAACCACGCAAAGGTCACCCTTTCCCTTCTCCTCCTTCACCTTCTTTCTCTCCCCACCAAAGTTGGTGAGTCGCAAAAATAGAGTAGATGTTGGGTCCCTCTTTTAGCCCATAAAAGTCCACGGCAACCTTAGGGAGTCTGTGCTCAGACCCTGCGCTCTTTTTTTTTAGGAGGGGTAACCATCCGCATTTTCAGGTTGGTTACCATTGACATTTCCCTTCCCCAGCTCCCGTCGCGCGGGTGCACTAAATAAAAGAAAACCTGCATGCATACGTATGAACATTACGGAAGGGGGGCAGACGTGATGAATAATTCTCGAGCAGCCTACCATGAATCCGGAGGCCCTTTTTCTGGGGGACCAGCCTGCAAAGAGGGTGTTGTTTTGGCTTTTCCTTCTACAGTGTTGAATCGATACAGAAGCACAAGGGGGATGTGGAGTCAAGTCCTAGGAGAGCTATCGACGCCTCTTTGCTTCGCCTTAGTTAGCCCGTTCCTGGTGAATACCTCCAGACTTCCCTAACCCCCTTAGGAATAATGCTGTCCTGGCCAAAAGTCAAGGAAGGATCTTTGCCCCGGTTCTCATTGCCGCCTAGGGAAGGTACACACTTTTGCAAGCCTAGGACAGGAAGAGCTCATTGGAATACCTGCTGGGATTTGTATTGTTTCAAACATTCAACAGGCTTTGAGCTCGTTCCCGGTTCATTCTACATCATTCAGTGTGTATTGAAGCTGTGCAGACCACATCAGCATGCACCACGTTCGTAGCGTGGGAAGTGTTCATATTTTACTTTGAGCTCAGCATGTAATAAGACATGTCGGATGGTTCACCAGGGAAGATTACGTATGTATAGCATCAGTCCAGAGGAAAATTTCATGGCTACGCCCTTGAAGCACAAGAACAAAACACGCATCACTCCCAAGTCATTTGTTAGGAAGTGAATGAAGTAAACAGTCTTGGCTTGGACTGGGTAGAATAGGAATTGGGTATTTTCCAACTGCCGTAACTCTGAGGCTTTTGCAATGCTGAGAACTTGTAAAATATTTGGGGCAGACGAGATTAATCTCCAGAAAGGATGCGTGCATATACAATATAAGCTTTGAGTCTGGCGTCGAGTGATGTAGTCAATGTGTAGCCTACATGTGTTGCATTCGAATGAAACATTCGACATGTTTGACCTTAACGTTACAGTGACTTTAATTTTATGCTGGGTTTTTTTGCGTCAGGACGCGACGAGCAGTGATTAGAGCGGGCGTATTATGTAAACATATTTTGAAAAGTGATTGCTGGCGATTGGCATGTGACTATCACTAGAGCGAAAGTTGGAGCGTGTGATTTAATTGCAACTGCACCGTTTTATCAGCACCTGACCTGTCCTGGCTGGGGGATGTACTCGACCTCCCCTGGACACGTCAAATGTGCGCAATATTCTCATCACTGTCGAATTAATTATAGTAAATCGTGATATAATTTTTTCTTCACTGTTGGCAACCACGCAGCACATCCAACTGAACACTTGGCGATGCCCACATCCCCGAATCCCACAAAATTTCGCATTGTAAAGATGATGATATATCCATGTGTGGAAACATGTAGCTGTCAAGTTTCACACATGCACCCGACACGAAACAGCCATTTCACACTTTTCCCGCATGGACCTATAAAGCCGTCAATGTATATGCTTTCATTAAAACAACAAAAAAGAACTATGGGTCACCATGTAAAAAATAGCCCATCATCCACGCAACCACCCCCTGCAGCACCCGTCCCCACACCATACCACGGAAGGGCGCGGACATCACGGTTTGTCGATGAGGTTGTCTCACGCAAGGATGCAGTTTGCCAGATGCAATCATACACTCGGACGCCCAGGTGGGATCGGTTTGGTGTGACCCAAACCTTTTCATGGGATCGCAGATCCTCCTCCTCTCGTTATTCACCTTTGCTGAGCCTCAATAGAAACTAAATTGTGGAGCAAAAAGTGGACATGTGATATAGAGCAGGGGGCATGATTGTCGAATCCGATTACATTCAATGCGAGAAACAATTTGCTCTTCCAACACTTTTTCGTGAGGCGGAGGAGTATCGTGTTTCATAACGGTTTTTGTTGGATGTTATAGAGAGTCCGAAACCTCGTATTTCAATTTGTATGAGTTGTGAAGGACTACTGAATATGTGCTGAAAATGCTTTGATTGTTTGTTTGCCTCTGAATAAATAACGCCTGTGCTGTACGGGTGGATCTATCGCGGTCGCTCTCATTCCTCAATAGATTCTGCACTAGGGACTACTCGGTAGCAGTGGTATGCAGGCATGAATACTATAGAATCCTTCAGCAGATGTGATTTAACACTGGAATCAGTGGGCTTAAAAGTAATATTATATTTTTCAGGCATATTTGTGGAACATGGAATGATTTAATGTATAAACACGCTTCACAGTTTAAACATTTAGTCTGCAACTATGGCAGTATACATGGGCAGTTACATTTCATGTTGGTTTTTCCATCTGAATGGAGATGAAAGAGCTTCATTATAGGACTTTTGAAGCATTAATTACCCCGAATTGTTTATATCCTACAGAAAGCTTGAATGTTTATACCATCAAACTTTCATTGAGCTCTTATGGAATTTTAGATTCTAAATACTGTACATCAAAGAGAGTAGCGATCCCCTGGAGAGTTCTTCATCCACACAGACACACTTTGCTACTTTGTTTTAGAGTATTTAGACCTTTACATCATTCTATTTTAGACCACACCATGTTCAGGGTCTTCTTACTAATAGAATTCATCCTCCCGCCAACATAGGCCTACTCATTTGCCCCAGACGAGTCTAAAATGTAGGTGTGAGAAATGACGGAGGACTTACTCCTAACGAGGTAAACGACTAACAACATTTTTCTTCCCCTAGACACACTCGACAACACACTTTATAGACGTCGACAGGCAGAATAGCCCATGAATTTGTAGTTAATGCCTATCAAATTTGTATGAAAATGCTTACTATGCAAGAAATGAAGATACTTATACCTTAACCATGATTACGCTCACATTCTGCTCCCTAGGCAACCATGTGTACGGACAGATGACCCACTCAGTAGTATAAGATACACCCTGCTGCACTTTCAAATAGTGCGAGTGGTTGAAAACACTAGGCTGACTTAACCAGAGGGTTATCTCCGAAAATATTAAACCTTCTACCCAAAGCGCGTATATGGAACAATGACGGGACACAAAATCAACCCCATATGTGCCATCAAGGTGATGAAATCCGGGCTTTTGTTCTACGTGCACATAATGGATTATATGGGATGGATCGACCAGCGAGGTTCCTACCGTCGATATCCGGTGTGTTCTAGCATTATAAAAATATTGATTAGTCACCTGTGACTGCTTATTCATACAGTAAAACCTACATAATTTTTATAATATCAGTAATACGTAATATACCGTATATTGAGATACAGTGTCTCTACTTAATTGTAAAACCAAATTCGTCCATTTTATTCCCTCGGGGATATAACCATGGACTAGGGAGAGCATAGAGGGATCTCGAGGAGTATGAGTGAGGCCTGACGGCACTACCTCCCTCATGGGCCTCATCCCTATACAGTTCGCACGAATAAATTTAGGATAGCTAAAATCTGGTTTATGAGACCCTTTGTCTCTCAGAGAGAAAGTTTATTACGTAGATATACGCTTCTGAATAATAATAAGTATTGCCTGTAAACTTTGCCTCGTTTACACACATGCAGCAGCTCATTCGTAGAGAACACCTTTATTGAAAATATTCTTGTCTTACACATCCGATTTCTCAAGCTTTTTAACAGACCTAATGGAAGCTGAGGTAGAAAGTTTTAATTATAGTCTATGTGACACTTAATTACCCGTCAACAAAGTATAGGAGAAAGCGGGTGTTAATTGGTATGTTACGGAAATTGTATTATACAGTAAAGTATACAAGCTATATACCCATACCACCCAACTTGACTTTCGGCCTAACTGTATAGATTTGGTTAGGTTTGTTAAGTATGAGATTCTTGTGATTCAAAGCCTATAAATTTGATGCGAAGCGTCAGATTGCGACGATGTGTTGGATACTGAATAAACTGTCGTTATACGTATAAAAAGAGGAATATATAATTTTCTGAGATTTGCCTATAGCGTTGCCGCCTTCCTGAGCTTTTCGAGGAAGAGTGCTGTATAATATTTGTCTAAGCTTGTATTGGAAGGTTGCCAGGTAACTGGCATTCTATTCATCCAGTCTTATTGGCACACTTTATACCTGAACAATGCAGCGAAAATGGCCGTTGAATAGCATCAAAGTGAGATGAGAGGATATTTTTCAAATAATTATTTTTATAAGAAGCTCTGCTGTGGCAGAGGCATACGTATCTCTTCCATAAATACACATCATAAGCTACGGCAATATTCTCGTGATCACATAACGTATTGATCGTCAGGGGTCTTATACAAAGAAGCTTTTTGCATGTGAGATTTTTTTTTAAAAAAAAGGGAAGCTGAAATCTCAATCCTAATAATATACAGTAAAACGTATGCGCCCACGGATGTTAAGGTCCCGGGTTCGATCCCAGCCCGGGGACACCCCCTTCATCTCGTGCAGAGTTCAGGGTCACCTCTGGCTTCGTCTCGGGTGGTATTTCCAACAGACTAAACCACCCGGGGGAGTTCACTAAAAATGGCCACGTTTAAGACATTGCACTGCACTTTGCACATCCCCTCCTGTCATCCTGCCCGTGGGCCCGGGCGCTAGGCAAAATGGCTGAAGCAGTCAAGGTCCGCGCGATATATAATTAACTTCGAGTACTACCCGGATGACTAGTGTTATTACTCTTGAAAGTAACTGGGGCGCTTCGTGCCCGAGTAACTGACTGTGAGGTGACAGTCATAATATGGTGTTCAAAATAACTTTTCCAAGTATTCCAACGCATGTGTAAATATATTGGTTTTCCTACCTGCACTTTTTACTATAGCCAAAATGATGTGGAATTCAGTAATATATTAGATTACTGAAAATTGTTCCAAACCGTAGACCGACATATTTATCCCAATAATGTCATTTTACGATACGGATTGCAAGAAAAGAGAAGCTATTAATTTACTGGTCACTCAAAAGGTGTGGAAAGAAGTATTGGGTTCGTATAGATACAAGTATCCTAATACGTTCTGGCACTGGTCATAATCTAAATAAATTGAATTTTTACAACCATTCGACCTTTCTCCTTGGACCACCCTGCATAAATGTGTGTGCCATGCAAGTCAACATTAAAAAGTTTTATTACACACAAAAATATGGGGTGTTAACTTGTGGTCAATATGTAGTAAAATCAACTATCATTCCAAATCCCATCATTAGCGTAAAATTGCAGCCGACCATTTACAGTAGCCTGCTACACATGGTAGAACATGCTGTACCAACTGAGATCGATTAAATAATTGAATCTACTATACAGTGTCTTTGATGTTGTACTCTCTCTGCGAATGCTAACGAGACCATCATGTCTCCAGCTTAAGAATATTTTTTCTGCTAATTCGGTCTCCATTATTACCCAGGTGTCTTGCCACAAGAAGCCAGAATCCATCATACAACAGTTGTAGGACCATTGTCTCTAAAAACACCTCATTCCTAGCTGCTTATTCAGAAGCTTGCACAATACAACTGGCAAGGTGACTTCCCCAACACCAAGTGATGACAGGATTGTGTTCAGGTGGGGGTCGCTTAGCCTCCGCTACCAGTTGTGGGGAGGATAAACAGTTTTCTATGAGCTGTAAACTTGCGCTAACTCGGCGCAACTCTGAAGCTACGTCATCCGCTTGGTTTCCACATCAGCATTCAAAGGGCCGGAAAGAACAACACAATTAATGTCGAGTCTATTTGAAATCCGGTTGCTGGAATGTGAGGATTTGCCGCGGCTTTAAAGTTGCTTATTCCAACCTACAAAGTTAGGAAAGGTCTGGCTTGCACTGCAGCTTCCCCTCTCCTTATTCCATCAAGCAACGCGTCTCTGGAGAGAATTCCTAGTCGAGATGTTTGTGAGTAATGAATATATAATTAGGTCTTCCTTTCTGGCATCTAAATTTACGTCTTCCCTCGGGAGAAAAGTCCAGAAGGAACTCCTATTGACGGACGTATTTAAAATCCACCCACCGACGCCCCTTGCAACCATCCATTTTTTCGAGGCTTCCTTATGATGTCAAAAAGAATTAGTTTGGCCCTAATTGTTCCCGAAACGCTCCGGGCGAGCTCTAGTTTTTATGTGTCAAAGTTCAAGGACCACACTCTTCTTTTTTTCTTACTCCTCCAAACTCGAGTTAGAAACGACCCTTTTTTGCGACTACATAAAGGCTGATGCTAATCTTGTACTGCCGTACTCTTTAGACACGGTATAGAAGTAGGCCTAATGGCGTATAAAGAACTTTAAACGTTCTGAACACATTTTCAGAAAGTCGTTAAAACAGACAAGCCGTTGCGCGTTTAAAGTTGCATCACTTTCGATATTATATTATAGGCAGTAAAAGTTTAGGAAAGATGTGAAATATTAAGTGAAGTTCCTTTATCTCGCTCCCGCAGTGCATAGGGTGACTGAGAAATATGCTTCTTCAAAAAGTTGATTCGGGTCAAAGTGCTTTTTCTTTCACAAGTTTATTGAATTATGTGCTTATTTTATGCACAAGCAGAAAATTAATGTTTCTGGTCAGGCTTCCGTACCCCGAACTTTATAGAGTATATCTCGGTGTTGTTATTTATATAAATAATTGTGCTAGACAAAATTTGTCCGCAGTTTTTATAGTCAACTATCGACATCGTCGGCATACAAGACCACCCGAAGACCCGTACAACAGTCCAGTTGCGAGATAATCCAAGACCTTTTGACCTTTCATTTTCTTATATGCTAAGTAAGGCAGAAAATCCTACCTTCCTGTCTCATTACTGATGATCATTAGGACTAAATGGACATCACCGCACGTTAGAGCAGAAAAATGTGACTTACTGGTGTATATTACCCAAAACCATCAAAATTGGACATGGTGTGTTATTAGTATGTTACCTTAAAGTTTGTTCGAGCCTACCTGTTGAAATAGTATTTTTGCAGCCTCGCAAGTAAAAGTGTGCAAAAGACCTACTTTGCCTACTGTAGTAATATATCGCCCGGAAGGTTTCCCCTGCCAAACGCAGCCGTGCACCTGATTACCTTCTATTTTATATTTTTGAGGGAAACCTGGCTTCGCCCCAACCGGTGTCCAGAATACATTTTAAAAGGAGATTAAGACGGGATGCACCAGCGGCACTTTTAATCCCCTCAGCTTTCTTAATGTAATTACCTCCACAGTTTATTTGGCTGTTGGCCCGGGAAATTAAGAGAAGGCGTGGGTTGCTTTTACCATGCAACCTGCTCACCTCCTCTGAATCAATATGGCGATGCCTGTTGTTGGCAGAGCCAGGCTTTTCATAGGCGGTGCACACCGTCTTAAAATGCAGTCTGGTGTTCTCAGGTTTATTTAAATTTTGCGTTTGAGGAAGTAGCATTGCATTTGATTAAATGCGCCATGCATTTTCTTCCGAAATGTCACTTGTTCAACATTCATTTGTGCTCTGAAGATGACGAGAACAAAGGATGTCAACTTGCGGAGGAGGTGGATTCGTCAGGGAACTAAGAAGGTTCCTTTTTCTCTGTTGCTCTTCGCAATTCTCCGGGCCAGTCAGAAAGCTTGACCTGTTACTCTGGGAGTCTGAATCCTCACGAGAAAGCCCTTGACAAATGGTTCCATCTAAAATTCAAATTTGTTAGCCACAAGATATGAACCGTCCTTGCATCTTGTTTTGCTCGATAAGATATATTTCCGTTCCGGGACGTCATTAATAACCGATTCTGGCGGGCTTCTGGTGCTACTTTCTGCCCTTGTTCTTACGGATGCGGTTACAGTAAAAACTTGACCGCCTTGAGCATGGAGGGAGAAAAAAAGGGGGCGTGACAATCTCCTGGGGGGAATTGCGAAATTTTTTGCACGTTTCATTTTTAGAGGTTTTATGCCGCAAAAGCGAGCATCTGCTTAGATAAATTCCTCTGTGTAAAGATAAATTTACAGGACTCGCCCTAACTTGAGACCGGATTTGTGCCACCACCCCCCTATCCAAAAAATTGTACCCATCTGGCGGATTGGGCATAGGAATGATTGAGAGTTCCTGGAAGAATTTGTATACCAATCACACCGGTCATCCGCAAGGAAAAAAGGAGATAAAAAAGCTGCAACGGTGGTGGCCACGTACTCCATTGCCACAACCTGGGAAAATCGTGCAGATTCGAATGCTGTAGTCGTTGGTAACGCAGCTCGAGAATCGTTTGTCAAAGGTTTGTAGCAACATTCTGGCTCGGATGAAACCGTTCCTTCATACACACTACACGATTCGACAGGGCTGAAATTGGCCCTTTTTTATAAATAAAATAAAATGTTGACCAAAATATGTATAGGTGGTGGAGGCAAAAGCGGAGTACTCGACGATGCGAAATGCTGTCTCACCAGGAGATGGATGTCGTGTTTCGGTAGCAAGTAGCCTTCAGAAAACGAGGCTTGGCATTAAACATACGTTCTTTTTTTCCTGCACCCTCGCTCCTCCAAAATTTCCACAATACTGGTTTGATCAATGTAGAGGCATTTTGGGCTTCAGGACTTTGTCTGGATCTGGAGTTGGTCGATTTATCTCTCAGGAAGCCCCAATGACAACCAACAAGAGGGGAGCGCAATATCCATCTTGATGGGACTTTTTAGGTCTTGTCTACCAGACGTTGACACGCTTCGGATATATGCAGGGAACAAAACAGATGTGTCATAAGTGAAAGAAAGAGCACGACACTGCGGCCGTGAAATCAGGAAAGAATATGTTCTCATTCATTGCCAGTGTTTTTAAAACCGAGAAAACGAGTCGGGTCTTGTAACATATTTATAATGTTGTTACTGTTGAAAGTCGCCATTCAGCTTCTGTGGTAAAATTGTGCATCCTAACCATAACGACCCAACATGTCCATGTGAATCCAGCTTCAGGCAACAACTTCGCAGGCCTGTCACTTGGCAGGTTATTGCTATAAACTTGTTAGTCACTTGATCCTAATCAACTAAAGACAGATAGACAAACCTGTCCGCAGTGATTTGGATCACATGGTAAGCAGAGGTGCCATATTTCTCTGTCAACTGAGTCATTATGTGCCCAATATCCAGCGGTGATAATTCTTCTATGCCCTAATAGGGCCTACATTAATTTTAGCACGATTATGCGCTGTAAATTACAACACATTCCTGACATAAATGCAATATCTCCTACCTCCATATAGCCTACAGAGCTCAAAAAAGCAGCTAATTTACTATTTGCAGTGAGTAGAATGTATACAGTGTCTCGAATTGCTGATGTTATACTAGCAGGTGATGCGTAACAGTCATCTTTCTATCTGAGCTTTGTCTTCCTCCTATTTCTTCCCATTTCTCTCCCCTGCCTCTTCCCTTCCCGGGCAAATGAACGGAGAGGCAAGCGATGGGAAAAATTGAAAGAATACGTGAGGAGCGTTCCAGAAGCCTCAAGATGAAGGAGGAGAATGCTGGGCGCCGTCCCCGTAAGGCACAGGGAAAAAAACTCAGAATGAAAAAAGGCGAATGAAGGCAAGTAGACAACATCGAAACCTATTCACCGCCACAGGAGCGTCATTCGATGCCGAGGAGAAAAAACTGTACACTGTCAGATTCTATTAAGTTTTTTTCCCCTCTCGTTCTTTGGAATGTCCTTTGCACTGGAGAATACAGTATAAAGTGCATACCAGGACGCTATTTTATAAGCACTACGCGTGCTACTCAGCCATTTTTAACAGCAGTGGGGAAAGTAAACAGCTGATTAAAGCGCTGTAGATACCATTGGTGTTAAGATAGCTGAGGAAAGAATTTTAAAAATTCGTTTTCGATACTGTGAAATGGAGGAAATTCGAACTTTTCTGGGGAAAACTATAGAGTTCTGTGTTTTTACGCCTGAAAATTGAGCTCCAAATACTGTAGATAAAGCGACATGGAAATAGGTTTTCTGAAAGGGACTATATGAACATTTTCTATTGCCTTCCTTTACTATTCACATCTTACCACAATAGAGCCATTATTATCATTGTTGTTGTTGTTGTTGGATTTAATAATCAAAAAGCTCAAGTGAGTCTCTATGATAGCCAAATAAAGCGAAGCTATTCAGGAGGCAGTGCTCAGAACACTTTGAAAAGCAGCACGCTGCAAGGCATCAAAGTCGTGATCGCATTATCAATTATTGTGCTTATGAATTCGTGCAAATATTGCTCTCTGAAATTGCTTCACCGGATCAGTGCAGTGTCCCGAAAATAACGGCTCCAAGTAATTTATTCTGATACTGAAGCCATATGACTATAGTGCCATAAGCCCACAACTATAGGCACAGCTAAAAAAAAGTCATCTTCTTGACTCACGAAGCAGGTTTCAAAGGCCTTGAAATGCCTTGAAATATGCAATCCACACTCCACTCCCTTCATCTCATTACGCACAAGAGACCTCCCAAAAAATTGCCTCTAAGTATCACTCTTTTCTTGTTTCCTTCCCATTTACATAACAAAGCATCATGAATCCTCTGTTTTGGACTTGATCCCCCCATCGCACGAAGACTCCCAAACACCCCTCCATAAAGCATCACAAAAGTTGCGGAGACTCATCAGTAAACAATTTGAGTTTTGGCCCGAAAACACCATTATCTCCCCTGCGTGCAAGGAAGAAACGCAACGAGAAAATAAGGGAGTTAGGTTGTGTGTGTGCTGGAGACGTGAGCCAAATGCCAGCATGGAGACTTCAAAAGAAGAGAAGGTGTTGGGGGGAGGCCTGCCGATCCTTTGTACCTTTTGTTTCCTTACAACAGGCCTGAAGACGCTAAGTGGTGCTCTTTTGTTTCCCCGTGTCAGATGAGACGACTTCAAAGTCTCCAGAAAATTCTGCGCGCTTGAGGGGTGATAGATCCTCACCTACCGTACTGGGGCTTCACCTGGATCCGAGTGAAAAATGTGCGTCACATCCACTTCTTGGCCTTCTTTTGTTCGGTGTGGGTGGATGGAAGTGCCATCAATAGTTAATGAGGCCATTATTTTTTCTCTCACACAAAGTTAGTGTAATTTTCATATCAGAATTGATGGTGCGATGTCACTGATTTTAATTGAATAAATGATAAATTCGGGGAATGTAAGCTGCATGGGCATGACACATTAGGCTCTAAAAATGCGGGGGGTAATCAGAACAGTTATTCACTGTTGTGTATAAATTTCGGCCTGCATAGCCAGAGGCTCATTTCACATGAACGTACAAGTGGTGACTGAAATTTGCATCAATGAAATGCAATGCATACTGTCCCTGGGATATTCGGCGAGTTGAATACTTTAGTTGCTGCTGATGTGGTTCAATTAGGCATCCACTTACACCCACTCTGTTCATATAGGCAAAACCAAAAATAGATTCTTTTTTTGTGAGAAGAGGGCTCTAACCTTTTCAATTGTTATCACTGATAGAGCTGTGTGTTCAAAGTGTATAATTCAATGTGACTACGAGCATGAATCTTGAGGAAATTATTTTTCTGTAGTTAATAGTAATAATAATAATAATAATAATAATAATAATAATAATAATAATAATAATAATAATAATGCTGGGGTAATGTGCTTTCGCCCCTAGGAGTATATCGCACGGACCTTTATTTGATGAAGGTACATTTCGGCGCCTATAGTGATTGAAACGCCAGGGCCCACGGGCAGGATGTACCAGTCTTCCATATAAGCTGTGAGACCGGAAGTAGCTGTTTTTACTGTAACTGTGGGGACTTTCACTCATCTGTGTGGACAATTTTCCCACTTGCGGGGACGTTTACGGTCCCCACAAGAAAATTGCAGGTTTGCTTTTGCAGTCCCCACTATTTCCAGTTGCAGGGTTTTAGAAAAGTCCATTTTTCTCAGCCTAGGTTAGGGTAGGGTAGGTTAGGTTAGTTTACACTAGCTTTGAAAAGTTGTCTTTTTCACGTCCCCACACCTAATAGGCCGCAGGAAGTGTGTGCAATGTCCTTGTGTGGCCATTTTTAGTGAGCTCCCCCGGGTGGTTTAGTCTATTGGAAATACCACCCGAGACGAAGCCAGAGGTGACCCTGAACTCTGCACGAGATGAAGAGGTTGTCCCCGGGCGGGATTCGATCCCGGGACCTTAACATCCGTGGACGCGGGGAGGTGTAGATGGCCGAGATGGTAACGTCTCGCGGCTTGCTGAGTGAAAGGCCCCAGGTTCTATCCCTGCCTGGGGAACTTTCCTTTCACCTGCGTCAGGAGGGTCTCTGACCTGCACCTTGGAGGTGTCTGGCAACCTAACCTCCTGGGGAACAGCACATGACCCATAGCTACGACATTGCACCTTGCACCCATGTTCCCTCCCCAACAATCCCTATCCTTTCCC
This sequence comes from Catajapyx aquilonaris, assembly GCA_000934665.2. Classification (NCBI taxonomy): domain Eukaryota; kingdom Metazoa; phylum Arthropoda; class Diplura; order Dicellurata; family Japygidae; genus Catajapyx; species Catajapyx aquilonaris. Next base: position 19,278 of record JYFJ02005373.1, read on the forward strand.
AATGTCCCTGTTTCCTTGCACCGGAGAATGAAGTAGAAAAATATATAGAAAACTGATGGTGGTGTGGCACCCCCTATAGATCCCGTAAGGGACATCACGGGGTAGCCTATTTTTTTAAAAACCTCCGTGGACGCTTACGTTGCCGCAGCGCCACTTCGCTTCCTTTATTTTTCTGCAGTTATTTACGTGACCTGATTTAAAATTAGAAGTGCAGCAGCCAAATTGAGAAGTATACTCCGGAAAATAGGCCTACATGGAGTATCACAATGAGCCAGACAAAGGATCTGGCACCATCCTTATGGGAAATGGCTTTCGGTTAAATTCTCCCAATTTTTTATATGTTGTAGAAAATAAGATGGTGATCAATTCTTAACATTGCGCCAAGACCTGAAAATCATCAGGTCACCCGCTACATCGGGTCAAAGGGCAGCTTGCCGTTCCCTCATAAGGTAAGCCAAATGGGGTACCAATGGAACGGGCGTGATTAGCTGGTTCTGAAAAACCCAACATGTTGATCCCTGTGACTTGCAGGTCACGCGCTACTTCGGGTCAAAGATACAAAATATCGGTCCCTCAATAATTGGCCCATCTACTGTACAGTCCCGGACAAAATAGCAAATCATACATGTAAACTACGGCTTTGGCGTTACCTGGGAACTGGGCGTGTTCAGACATCGACGTATGGAGAGTGCTTAGCGTTCTTTTTTTATTGTTGCTACTGTTTACAGGTAGCGATTGATGCTGGGCGACCTATAGGTCGCAGCCCGCTTATTCCGATGCCATGCATTAGACCCGTCGCTAGGTCGCCCAGCATCAATCGCTACCTGTAAACAGTGGCAACAATAGAAAGAGCGAGGGAGACGGAGTGGCGCCGCGGTAACGCGCGCGCCCACGGAAGTTAAGGTCCCGGGTTCGATCCCCACCCGGGGTTCCCACCTTCTTTCGTGCAGAGTTGGGCCATCTCTGGCTTCGTTTCGGGTGGCAATTTCCGATAGACTAAGCCACCCGGGGGAGTTCACAAAATGACCAATTAACGACAGCGCACATGCACTTTGCACATCCCCTCCTAACGACCCGTGAAACACACTAAATACTTTCAGTATACTAGTTTCACCACAGATGGTGGTAGCCCACCCCCCTAAACGAGCCTCAGGCTCGAGCACGGGGTATCAATTTTAAAAAAAAAGAAAGAAAGAAAGAAAGAGCGCTAAGCACTCTCCATACGCCGATGTCCGAACACGCCCAGTTCCCAGGTAACGCCAAAGCCGTAGTTTACATGTATGATGTGCTATTTTGTCCGGGACTGTACAGTAGATGGGCCAATTATTGAGGGACCGATATTTTGTATCTTTGACCCGAAGTAGCGCGTGACCTGCAGGTCACAGGGATCATCAACATGTGGGGTTTATCAGAACCAGCTAATCACGCCCATTCCATTGGTACCACATTTGGTGGACCTTATGAGGGAACGGCAGGGTGCCCTTTGACCCGATGATTTTCATGTCTTGGCGCAATGTTAAGAATTGATCACCATCTTATTTTCTACAACATATAAAAAATTGGGAGAATTTAACCGAACGCCATTTCCATAAGGATGGTGCCAGATCCTTTCCATATGGTGAAGCACTAGGAACCAAAGGATTATTTTTTGTGTAGAGGTGTCATTTGGTCTCCGCAGCCTCCTTTCCAATGTAATGAGTTTTAAACACGATATGTGAAGTACTTTTGCAAAAAGACATTGCATTTTTCATTGAAAGTCTAGGCGTTACGATATGCATGATTTGTAATTGGAATTGCTATCTAATTTCGAGTAGCAAGCAGTAACGGAGGTAGTGGAACAGTCTTAGGCTAATAATTTAATTTTCGATTCATTCTAGTTTTTCTCTAACGATTGTGTGGAGCCGAAGTGAAACCTGTGCATTTAAGTGATAATTTGGCGCTCATTGTTTGACCTTAGAAGTTTGTCTCAATCATTATGAAACACTCTCATACCCAATGAAAATGAAGGGAAAACAAAAGCTCCTTAGTCAGTAGATTTGTTTGATAAATTTAATCCATTTGTTTACAAAATTTTAGACTTTTAAAGCTGACAGTTTGTAGGTGATCAATACTATGAAAAATATGCACATGCTGCACAGTGCACAGTCCAGTCACTGACTAAGTCTCGAATATAGGCTAACTATATACAATTTTGTAAACTCAGATTTGTAAAAACAACATTTTTGCTAGGCTCCGAAGGAGAGCCTATGCACACCTCCAGGGTTTAAAGAATGTTATTTTATACTTACGGAACTCCTAGAGAAATGAGATTTTCCGTCTCTTTTTCAGCAAATGCACAGTTACTCTGGTATTACTTAGGTTTGAATATTCTTCTACCTCCAGTATTTGTACATTTTTTACTTAACTACAGTAATGCGAGTACCTGGACAGTGCACAATTTAATTACACAAGCCCTCTTCCTTTTGTACTGCATGAGGTTCTCGCTATTCAGTACGGAGTGTATAATATTTCTAAAAGCTGGCTAACAAAAAGTGCATTTTTGCGTAGGTATAGCTGAGTACATCCCGAGGACAAACCTAGAAATAGGCTTAGTTTTCGCACAAACAGAACATTTCCCCAAGTTCGTGTTATGAGCTCCAAGGCGCGGTTATTTTTCCCCTGGAAATAAACACCCGCTGTTTATAAAATGCGAATTTGAAAGCACTGGTCCACCACTTTCGAGCTCACCGGGAAAATCTCACTGCGGTCATTTTCGAACAAGCGAAGGTGAGGATTTGTTTTCTCAAGGGACACTTCCATTTGGCGTTGGCGTGGCTGTGGGCTTTTGCCATCTGCTGCAAGTTCTTTCAGTCGGCCAGTTAATTCTTTAGCCGCCCGGTTTTCAAGTTCGTGGCTTGTGAGGTGGGGGAGTGTTGGCAGGGGGAGACCAAATCCCCCCTCAAACCATTTTGAATGGGGCACCTTGAATACATGGCCGGAAAACTCCATTCAGAATTTCTCTGAATGCAAGGGCAGGAGAAAAGAGTGAAGAAGTCGGAGTTTTCGCCTCTTTTAAAACCTTTTCTTCCTCGCCCACTTCAAGTTGGAAAAAGAGGCCGGCTTCTTCGTCGTTTCCCGCTTCATTCTACTCTGCTTATTTGTAACTAGAGTTTATAATGCTGAGCTGCGGGTGCAAACTTCAAGTGAATTATTTTAGTGATCAGAGATGTCAGTTAAGGCGAAAGTGAGGAAGCAGTGATATGTTGCATGCCATATAGTGACATAGATTTTAGTTGCGAGATTGAATCTCTACTGGTCGGTTTTTATTAGAAAAACTTTTTTTGTCAATTCAGAAATTCATGACTGACATTTCTGATGTAGCCTACTGTATATATCATTTTAGGAGATACTGATAAAATGTTCAAATTGAATAAAATGTGATGATTTTGTGAGACTTTCGTCATAAACCAAATTGGAAGTTATGCCTTTGTGACCCGAGCGGTTAGGTACACACAGTAAATAGTCAGTGGGTTCAGTTCTGTCATACTCTTTAATGTGTTATCTTACAAACATTTAGTGAAAGGAAAAAAGGATATCAAGGTGGTGTGGGGCACGACCAGTCCCCCGGGATATTGTCCCGGGGAAAAAGGCCTGGAGTGAAACAGCTCGCTCCCTTATATAGCAGAGTACAATGCATGATGGGCGGAAGCAAAAGGAAAAGTCACATGACATGTGCTGGCAGAAAGTATAGAGTGAAACGAATGGGGTAATCAAATATGCACTGAGATAAAGGTGATGCAAGGTAGCATCAGACTGCAATGAACTGTAGGACGTTTAGACATAGTAAAACCGGTACGGTCACACCTTGTATTTCCATCTGGCCTTCATTTCCTCATTTAAAACAAAACAAAATTGAAAGTGCACATCGACCTCCCAGAAATGACACTGCTAATTTCAGATACACTGTGTTCCTAGTTCCCAGTTTTAGAGGGAAGTTGCTGAGGAAGTTAATGTTTGTTTATCCACATAATAATTTGAATACTGTATAGGATGAATGTGTGACAGATTTGGTCCATTTTGACACATTTACATACATAATGTGTACATCTCTCCTTCCCATCATGCAATATTTTCATCTGTTAATTCCCCATTGGCTGATGTTACATTCTCCCATCATGCATTGCGGATATTGTGCACCTATATAAACCGTGTGCTCATGTTAATCTTGGCCTTTGGCTGCCATGAACATTGGTATGCCCCTGGTCACTCATTCCTCTCCCTTGTATCATCAGTTGAAAAAGAACTGTCCCAGTCATCCTGACGTGTGGGCTGGCCGCTCGACACACACCATGTAAGTTACATGGTGTGTGTCGAGCGGGCAGCACACACATCAGGATGACTGGGACAATTCTTTTTCAACTGATGATACCTATGTACTTTTCCCTTTTTTTCTCCCTTGCAAGCGAATTAAACACAGACCACACGAACCTCTCTTTGCTTCATGCATCCCCACTACTGTCACAAATGAAATCAAGATCTTCTTTGGTTTTGGTATTAATGATTCGCCTTGGCTAAGCAATACGTAAATTCTTGGCCTGTATTGATGGGCAGCTAGTTTTCGCCCTATGCAATGAAATTTTTCATTATATAATTTTTACCGTAATAATAATTATTATATTCATACTTATTAAAATTACAGTGAAACCTGTGTTACATGTTTAGTTAAGTGTCCATTCCATATTATCATGGTTCCAATACTTCGGAACATATAGCACGAGTCATGAGTCTCGAGTTCGCGGTAGCGAGACATATCTTATTGCTACATTTTAGACTTGGACAAGGAAAAAGCCATTGGTGGCAGGATCACAAAGAGAATCAGACTGAGTGGGATTACTTGCATGAAACACGTTCTACAACAGAGGGCGTCAATATAACTTAGGAGCAGTATTAAGCAGATGTATAGTGTGGATGGCAAAGACGTGGTCGCAAACAGCAGTTTAAACCAGGTTACATTAGACCAGGTTTTGGCCGCGTCATGAACTTCAGACCGAGTTTCGAGAGACCATCGTTCAATCATGTTATCAGATTGGCAATCAGTTATTCTCTCCGGTGCGGTGCTGAAAAGAGCTTCATTACTAAGAAAAGGACTCGTCCGGTGGGGGTGTGGACATGCACGGGGGACGGAACGGACAAACTTCCCAGCGGAGGACAAGTCTACGACAAAGTAAATACTGTAGAATGAGAGGAGGTATCGAATTTAGAAGCATTAGAGAGTTTCAGTGCACCTTATCGTATGTTACGAAACGATACTCCGTGGGCCCCGAAGAAGCATAACCGAAGCGGTGATTGGTCCGGCGCGGCGGTCCCTCCCGCTACAGTCCACCCACTCCCTACGTTGCGTATCCCGATACGGGTGGGGTGATAGCGTCAAACGATGCAGTCCTCTATCTCCATCGATATTTCCCTATCCCAGCTCTGGTCTGCCTCTTCCTCCCCACCTTCCCCGAACTTTACTGCCCTTTTTTCCCTATGCCCCCCCCCCNCCCCCAGTAATCCAACAAAATGATCCATCCATTCCCTTTCGGGTACTGACTTAGGTGCTGATTCCCTATATACTTCGTTTTCCCCATCAATTTTTCCCACATTTCCCCCTCTGCTTTTACTCTTTTCCAATCGTCCATCATTTTATTCACTTGTTCATTTTTCTTCTCCATGCATAATTTGCCATACTCTTTCTTTCTTTTCACATACTCCAGTCTGTCTCTTTCTTTTCCGTCCTTTTTATACACCCTAAAACTTCTCCGAAGCATTTCTCTTTTAATTTTAGAATCTCTGTCAAACCAATCCGCCCTTCTCTTTTTTTATTTTCGTCTCTTGAATCGCATCCCCACAGCTGCCTGTTCTATACCGACATACTAAATTTCCGACAGCTTTATTACCGAATACATACATCCCAGACACCTCCTTAATAACTACAGACACTTACGTCTACTACCCCTTTTCACCTTTTCACCTTTATTACAACATCTAATATATATAAAGCCCCAATCCGACGAGGAGGATGAAAAAGATTTCGTACTTCCCGACGTCGTAGAGACCTCGGACTTGCGCCGTTGGATTCCT